>OMNN01017315.1:5153-28417 GCA_900302755.1 Chromis chromis
GCCGCCACACTCATACAAAAGTGTATAAATAAAATAGAGGCCACACTGACTCGAGCTGTCCCCGAAATAAGCTCAGCCTCTTTGAAATGTCTGAGATAATATCCCTATTGTACATTTGAAAAGTAGAGCTGATGGTGTACTGTATGCAGCGGGATCTGGGTCACACTCTTCTATGTTACAATCCCATTTCATCTTACTATTACCTGAGCTTCCACTGGCAATCATTCCTGCTCTTGATCTGAAGCTCTGATCTCCACATGCTGAAGAACCCGTTCCGTGCCTTTCAGATGCTTCTCCATAAATATGAAACACGTATGATGGTATCAGGGCAGCTGGAACATGTGAGTCGATTGCTCTGGCAATGATTGAATTTATAAACCTCTTCTTTTCAGCAATCAGGAAGTCTTTAGCAACTATACCTGTGTATTTTATCAACCAGGTGTGTTATATTAAATGGTCTCCAAATGACACGTCATTAAACATAATTCGACCACAAAGGGGGGCCATGATGAAAATGCAAAGATAAGCAACATGTTACCGCGTTGAGACGACACAAAAAAACTGTTTTCCATCATTGTTAAGAGATAGGACGGCAGGTAGGGTGCAGCTGAGTTGGTGATGAATACCACTCAGGGCGCGTAGCTGACAGGTTTTTGTTAGGAACATCATACTCGCAGCATCTCCTGTGAGGTCATTACAGATGCAAATCCCAGCCGCAGCGGTGTTTTATGACACCTGTTCTTGTTTCACAGGCCGGCCCCGGCAAGTGTCCCGCCGAGGACTTGCAAATCAAGACAGAAAACGAGAGATGGGCGGACAGGTAGGCCCGCTCAGCTGTCAGCGTTGTCCCTCGTCTCCCTTCACTCCCCCTCCTCCTCTTCCCTCCTGATCACAGCTCTGCCATTTGCGCTCCCATCAGTCATTTTCATAGCCTCATCCCTCTCCTCGTCTCTCTCTCTCGATGTTAGATGAGGACATTGCACCCCACCTCTGCCTGATACTTGAGCATCTGCCTCTTTCTGCTGACGCTTTCCTCCAGAGAGTTTGATGCTTTCGGGGCTTCTGTGTGAACTGGGTCAAAGAGATTCCTATTTCCTTTACGGATGCCTAGTTCATGCAAAGGAAATAGGTCCCAGTATCATGTTGTTATATGCTGTGCTATAATCAGAGGTGAGGGCTGGAATTGCATGCAAAAGCAGTCATATATATCACTGAAGGTTCTGTCTCCCATAGGTGGGATGACTAAATTTATGGACATATAAGAATTGCGTCTATGCAGTTCCACACCTCATAATTTATGCCCAATATCAACATTAAGTAAAGTTAAGCAAGTTAGAAAGTAAGTAAAGTTTGGATGTCAGATGATTTGACTAACTAAGCTCGTGAATATAAATGGAGGATGACCCCAACAAACAGATGCATTGGTGAAGCAGTGTATGGATTTGCCATTTACATCATACATGGCAGCCAGAGCCATAAGGAGTCCTGCTAATGAACCAAATCCGTCTGGGACACAGGCACAGATGCAGTTAAGACAGTTTAAATTGACAGAAGAACTGTGGGAAGTTCTCCAAGATGCTTAAAGCAACTTTCCTGGCAAGTACCTTGAAACACTGTGGTACCAAGAAGAAGTGGCGCTGTTTCAAAGACAAAGAGTGGCCACATCATTTATTGGTTTGATTTAGTTTATTTCTGTTCATGAAAGCATCCTCCCTTTACTTTCAGTTTCTAAAAACTTCTTCAAAGTTCTACATAGGAATACATATGTGAATGTATTGGGCAGGGGCAGTGGTGGCGCAACGGTTAAGTCTCTGGGCTATTGATCGGAAGGTCAGAGGATCAAACCCCAATGCGGCCATTGTTGGACCCTTGAGCAAGGCCCTTAACCCTTCCTGCTCCAGGGGCGCCGTACCATGGCTGACCCCAACTGGGATATGCGAAAACAACATGTCACAATACTTATACTTATTCATGACAAATAAAGGTTTCTTCTTCTTCTGTATGTAGACATGAATTCACATACAAGCAATGGACATGTGCTTTCTTGGTAACTATAACCACAGTCTTTCCCTGGTTAGGAGGTTGCCTAATCCTGACTGTGCTTTAATTGTAGTTTACTTGCCATAACCACCATTTTTCCCTCACTGTAGCAATACCAACCATGTGGCATTACTACCATCAACTTTGCTGCTGTCTTTCTCTCCACGATTCATTGCCTTTTAATACTTGAGATTGATTTTCTCACTTTGCTGTTTCAAGAAATAAATCCTATTAAATAATGGGATCATTATTAGAATGGAAAAAGTCACAAAGGAATTAATAATAAATATAGCTAACCCTGAGGATTACAAGTGCGCAGCTGATAGGGCTTTTGGTTTCATTTTTAATCGCATTGCCGTGTGAGTAAAGATGTTTTAATTTTTCAAGCAGAAGTCAGGAATATTAACCTATTACAATCTCATAATTTCTGAATTGTAAATCACTATCATTGAGTTTGATGTCAAATACTTTCCCCGTTTTAAAATTGCTTCCGTAAGAAAAAAAAAAGGCCAACCCCTCTTTAAAACCGTCGCTGATGCAAAGCTGTACACCTACACACAGTGAAGGTAGAAAATAAAATGTTGAACTCTGTAATTACAATGTTGGTATTAATTAACGGTTGCATCAACCGTTTTTCAGAGTCATTATGGATATTATGAATAAAAATAATGTTGCCGCTTTACTGTAATTGTGGATGTTTCTCTGATACACTTCCCACAGCAGATGCATGATTCAAGCCAAACCACCGTTCAGGCCTACAGCAGTTGATTGAGGGCAGGGTTAGTCACAGCCGTGCCCTCCTGTCTCCTGCTTCCTAACACTGTAAACTAATGATTTTCTTGACGTCTTCTCTTTTTTCTTCCACTATCATTACTGACATTTACAGCTTTGTGCCGTTTCTGGCTGCGGAAAACTCAAACATGAGAAGCAACAAATGTGTTTTTCTCAAATGCTGTGTTAAACTGGATTTCTGTCGAAGGAGGTGAAGATTAAAGAGTGAAGAGAGAAAACTGACATTTCTGTAAACCCTGGGCACGCCTGCACCGCAACTCAACATGCAGAGACTTGTACCTGAAGGGTAAGTCAGGTAGAAAAGAGGAGCCTGAGAAGTTGTTGAACACATATTTCCACAACAAGGAAACATACTTCAGTCCTTTTGGCAACAGACAACACATGTTGTAAGTATGAGCTCCACAGCTTTGGCTTTACGCTTGAAGACGTTGGACTTTGTCTGTCACTGAACGCTCTGCTACTGCTTAACTTACTGAATGTTTCGCTTTCCCTCCAGTCTCCCTTGTTTTCCAGTAATGACTGACTTTTTCTGATCTTGCCCAGCCAGGGAGCATGCTGCTAAAATAAAACTGGGATGTGTTTTGCGGATGGTTCTGTCTTGTCTGCAAGTTTCGTGAGCAGGTGTTTCTGATGGGGCTCCTGTGATCTGTGCAGTTTTTATTGGAAGTTTCTCCCTCCGCTTTTCTCTGTTTCTCAGTAAGCCTCCAGCTGTCTCTCCCTTCCCTACTTCCCTGCCTAAGAAGACATGAAAACGGTCCAAAGATGAGTTAGAATTCTTTGAGCTGAATGTGCACTGTGCTCTATATGATGCAATTCAAAAAAAATGAGAGCCTGCGTTTGGATAAAACCTTTTCTTCTGACGCCTTGTCCCTTACTTCTGAGGGACCGTTTTGATAGTGCATCACATAAGAGTACAGTTCCAAACAGCACTGTCAAAGCTGTAGAACTTAAAGGCATTTTGAACAACTTTTCGGCTATTTGTTTTCTCTTATCAAGACTTTTAAGACTTGAGTGATTTAGGGCAACTGTGATTTGGCAAGTGAGCTAAATTCCTGTTAAAATTTAAAAAACTGGAGCACTCAGAAAAAAACCAAGTAAGCCTCAGTACAGATTTATTACATTTCAATATTTTGAACTGTACTAATTCATCTGTAAAATGGATTAGCTTGTTTTTGCAGTCATTCTGTTTGTGTTCAGGCCTCTCATTAACACATCTGAAAGTTATAACGCTTTATTAGTACCATCAGTTGCCAAACTTGAAACCCAAGCACATGGCATTAATCAACAACATAATTTTGCAAATAAGTAATTAAAAAAAAATCACACACACACAGCTCAGGATTGTGGCTAATCAATGCTTATCTTCATCTTTCAAGGACATTTTAAGCTACCTTGTCACACACAAGCCCCCCGCTGGATGAGCCTCAGGATTAGAGCAAAACTAAATAGGATTCCGTTCACCGGAATCTGATGGAAAAATAACTGAAAATCTGCTAGTTTGCTACCAGCACGAGTCTCCAGCACCTGTCTGTTATTCTCAGGCAGTTGGGCAGCTGTCACAGCAGAGAAGGACTGTGTGACAGTCCCTCAGCAGTGTTGGTGCTGGTGCTGCAGGCTGCCGGACTGTGCTGCCCGGAGCAGTCTTGCTCCAGGTACTGATGCCTCGCTGACAGAGGCAGGCTGCTGCTGCTGGCTTCCTGACAGGCCCCAAAAAAATTAATAATAATATTGCCAGTATCTGGAAGCGGTCTTGATGTTCTTGAAATTGTGTATTTCCACACTGACAGGTGTAAGTGGTCTACTACGTACTGGAAAATATATTACTGTAAATAACCGTAACTCATCTAAAGTAAAATCCCTTATCAAACCATGTACTCAGATAAAAGTAAAAGTATGTACCTTTTAGTAAACATTATTAGAATGTTAAATGTTCACAAATGATCTCTTACATGTGGCCAGTTTTTGGATGTCATTGTGCATGATATATACATATAGTATGGGCCAGTAGGGACCTCTTCCATCTTCTAGTAGGCTCAGTTGGCCATTATCACCCCATTTACTGGTGCTGCAACTTTCAGCCTGGATTTGAGTTCAGTTCCTGTCTTGAACTATTATTATAGTATAATTTCTTAACTTAAGCCTTGTTTTCACTTTTGTTTTCACTTTTGCATTGACTGTGTTTGGTTAAGTATAGGTACCAAAACTAAATGGTTAGGTTCAGAGAGGATCACACTTTTAGTTAAAATATGTTTAACACATTTTACAAAGCTCACATAAAAACAATGGATGCCAATTTTATTGGGGCTACCAGAGCCAGCCCTACCCAATGTGGCGCCCTAGGTGAGATTTTATATGGCGCCCCCCTCCATCGGCGATTTACATACACTTACAAAAGAAATTGAATTGCATTGTTTTGTAGTAATATTATTTGGGTATTGCTTTACATTTGAATCAATGTTATCTTTTCCATTTTAAGAGTTAATAGTAATAACTAGAATGGCCTACTAGAAGTTGGAGGATGTCCCTGCTGGCTCATAAGTATGGGCATGATGTGTGATGATAATAGCCATTTAATGGGCTGATAATTTCAGAAGCTGGTGCCAGTACATTAGTGATGTACACACATGGATGTTCAGCAGAAGGAGAGTTGAGAGCGTCTCCTCTCTGGAGCTTCCAGCTGCTTCCGACACACCTGTAGCTTCTCCTCTGTGGTGGCAGCTGATCTTGTTCCTTTCTTTTGCACCATTCACAAATGTTTAACTGTGATGTTTTTGTTTCAGTGCAATATTTGAGATAGAAAGACTCAGGTAAAATGCATTTTTTTGTAGTCTGTGCAAATATACTGCTGGTTACTGTAATTAGACCCATGGTGACTTTACATTATGTGTCTACATTGCCTAAAATGAAACTGTAAAAAGCGCAAACATTGCTGGCATTTTATTTACATAAATCTGCTTGCTCCAGATTTTTTTTCTACTACTACTGCCTCAGTTATCTTACTTAATAAGGCTGCAAACACAGCAAGTAATTGATATCATGTTAAGCACACCCAGGGTAGTTTAAATATGTATGCTGCAGCTATTTCACATAACATTAGAAGAATTGACCCTACGGGAATATACAGTAAAGACTGTGTAAACAAATATATATATTTCATAGAAGTCTGGGGAGTTGTCATAACTTACAGATAAAAATAAAATACTTCTGTACCCACAGAAGCCCCTGTACTTGATTTCGTACTGTGCATATTTATATCTGTCATAGACATAATCTGCTCCGTAGCTCTTATGGCATCCACACATTAGATTATGTGAACACTTCTTGCACAAGCACTTGAGCCTGTGAGCCTGTCAGTGGAGATGCTAGTTTTTATTTATTTGCTCTACTTTTCAGTATGTTCGCTTGCCGTAATTCCGTGTACAACATTCACTGCTCTGACTTATTCTTATCTGATTCTCTGCTGCAACGACCCAGTTTCCCCGCAGGAATCATTAAAATTTCATCCAATTTAGGATCTTCGAACATGTAAACTAATGTCAAGAGGATGCTGCTAGTTTGGCATAAAAAGAAATTCTGACATAAATCTAACTCGCTGTAGACAAGTAACAATTAATCTTACAAAAATGCTTTTTTTCAGTAAACATTACTGAACCAAATCTCCACAGACTCCTGTGGAATATTAATCTTATTAAAAGATCAAGGTAAACCATCAGGGGCTCAAGTGACAAATGTTTAATTATAGCCTTTTGTGCAATTTTGGAAAACAAGCCAAGCACATCTATTCATTACTAAATGTGAGGAATTTGAGAGATTTTCAAACTAGCTCAGGAAATCCAGCTTAATGAGTATTTTGCACATTTGTTCAAATTCAATTACAAATGCACAACTTTTACTTGTTATGTTTACAATTTGTTTACACTGTAATATTAATAATTTCACTAGATTCTATGCATGTTTTATTTTTTTTTTTAAATCTTGTATTGACATTATCACCCTATAAATTTGCATTTTTTTAAGCTGTGAGTGGTGATTCTTGGCATCTAATAAATGCAAATGTAATCACAATTCACAATCAAAAAGATTTTTTTTTTAACTCTGCTTTGGTCTCCCACCAACTCTTAATGAGAAATGCCTCTTGATTAAATGGTTTAGTATATTCAAACGCTAATTGTTTACTTATACTAAAACCATTACAAACTCTTACTGGAGGCAACAAAACCAAAACATTTAGTCAAACAAGACTAAATTACCTCAGAGAGCTGAGGACAGCTGTAAGAATGGATGTTAATTCTAATGTTATCTAATATGATATTTCACATAGTAAGTAATACACAATAGTGCTACTAGAAGTTAAAGACACAGACTGTACATAAAAGATGGACATGCCTCCAGGTGTCAAACTGAAACTAACGCAGAACTGCCTTAAACCTGCATTCTTTCTAATAGGCACCAGGGGGCGCATCTTATAGAAGCAAAAATAAGTAGTATTGTGTAGAAGCTATAAGAAAATGATCCTACTTCTCACTTGGTATGGTACCTCAGTAAAACATTTTCCTCATGAGTTTATGGTCTTAGTTTCTAGTTTCACATCTCCTTCAATATAGCAAAATGTTCATTTCGTAAATTATGGTCCCATTTAGAGTAAAGTGTCCTTTAGACTTCAGAATGGTCCACAAACCATTGGGGAACATCACGGTGGCCATGTCAGTCTTCTATATACAATCTATGGTTCAAGATCCGAAAACTTTATAATGCAGAGGAAAGTAACTTTTGCATGCTAATTTTATGATCTATTTTCATGTAACTGTGGTAGAGAAGGGACTACCATCCAGACGACAACACTAAGTGATCCAATATCTGGGATTCAATTAAGAGCCGATATCAGCTAAGATGTGAGTCATTGTCATTAATTTCATCCCATAAGCTTGGGGATATGACTAAAAGGACGTGGTTATCCATATAACTTTTTTAATAAATTCAAAACATGAATCATGCCAGTTAATTTTAAAATGACATTTTATAATAAGATAAGATGCTGATAATTAGTTAGTCTAATGTATGATGTAGATAACATTTTAGATTATTTTTTTAAAATTACCTGTATGAATTACAAGTTATCACTGACAGAGATCCACCTCAATATGTGCCTCAGCTAAATGACAAGATGTGCATCTCATGACTTTGTTCTGCAGGGCTCCTGTTAATGATGTCATGGCATGGGCAGAGTCATTCGACCATCTACTGGAGTGCAAAAGTAAGGCCACTTATGGAATCACTCGTCTCTCACTCTCTTGTGAATCGCAGCTCTCTCAATTCTCCATCCTCTCTTTTCACCCTCTCAGTCCTCTGCCGCTCGGCCCCGCACATCATCTTGAATTACCCTCGGGCTTCTTTAGGAGGATCGAGGATCTATTCCTCCCTCAAGTTCATCAAACCCATTTGGAGATATATTTAAGGAGGACGACACGGGCAAGAGATAAGAGGCGTAATCTGAGCTGCCAGTGTAGATAGGGCGATTCCAACCAGCTCTTATTCATTTATAAAGCCGGCGCTCGCTCATAGCTGTCACCTGACCATATTCCGGGCCTCTATTTGAAAATGACAGAAGGTGCAGATAAGTTCTTTCTCTCCCTCTGTCTGCTGTGTTTCGTCTGTCACTGCTGCACTGAAATAAATTCCGCTGATCTGTTATATTTTAGCCTGTTGTCTACTGCGTCAAGATTAACTGCCCTCCAGAAGATGGATTTTGTCTTGCATCCCAGTTGTTCCATTTCCCTTTGAAGGAATGCAGTGACACATATGACAAATAGGTAAACAACAGAAAAAAATAAATAGATGTGTATGGGGGCGTCGCATTTTAATATACCTTCACATCTCGTGTGATTTTAAAAGAGTCGATTGAAGGCTCAGACATGGAGTGATTTGTAGACGGGAACAAGCGGCCTCTGGATGTGTTTTGTTTTCTGTCAATTACTGTCAGAGAGCCAGCTGTGATTTATGTAAAGCAATTTGCGTGAATAACACTGGTGCTCGCAGTTAGCTGTTTGTTTGTGCTCCCAGAAGACGTGCTAAGTATTTAACACCTGCGTTGGAATCACAGCGCCATGAATGCACCCATAACAAAGGTAAGGGGTGTGAGGAGCAGATAACAAGAAATATAGGTGTGCACAATTATATGATGCTGCGGCAGTGCACATCAGGATGCAGGGTTTGGTTTTGAAGGTTTTGAAGTTAAAAGGGCCTCCAGACATCCACAACAATACCTGGCAGTTTTCTGCATCGTCTCTTTGTTTGCTGACTTCTTTGAGCGTACGAGCGCTGTTATGAGGAAGAATGTGAGTAAAAGATAACAGAATTGCTTAACCTTTAGTGAAGGCTCATTGCTGTTATGATGTACACCTAAAATACCTCTTGCTTTTTTTTAAAAAGAAGTCCGATTTGTTCACACTTCTTTTCATCCAGTTTGTGTCCCCGTGGTCTCAATAGTAGGTTCCCGCTGCACAACACCACAGCAGTTCACAGTAAAAACAAGCTGAGGTCAAAAAGTTTCTGGTTATACAAAGTGAAGAGGACATGGGAGGAAGCCGCAAATGAGCTGCTGATGTAGGTTAAATGGGGGAAGCCCAGGTAGCAGTCGTCTCAACTCAAGGTCCACGCTAATGAAAACCCACACTTCAGTACCAAGTCGATATATGGACTGTGGAGATATTGAGTGTGTTAGTTTATCAGGGACAAAGGATTAGGGACTGTAGTCGACAACAGTCAGGGGAGGAAATACTTCAAACTGATCTAAGCAGCTCAGACTCAGACATCTTGACATGTTACTGTTTGTTTACTGTGACAGCTGCCTCAGTTGTAGCATTGCTCCGTTCACAACATTCACAAAGGTTAACTTGGCTTGTTCAGGCTAACGTAGGAATGGCTCCTACTGTGAGCTTGGATTTGCTGATAACATTGGGAAGCTACCAATAGTGTTCGGCCTGCCAACATATAGTGGAGAGTGCTAGCACACTGTGTGCACCAGCTTCTGTGGTTTTCCAAATGGTCTTTTTACATCAGCAGGAGAGACAAAGTAAGCCAACACATACACGGCACCTATAGCTGAAGATTTTCAGAGGCTCAGAACGTATGACAAAACTTACATCAAAGTCCTGACAGGGATATGTGACACAGTATTGTTTGTTTTAAATACTTGACTTCACAGATTTTTACCTAGCCTATTTATCATATACATTCTTTTTGTGTCAAACAGACTCTGCAGTAAAAAAGTTAGTTTTGTGGTTTTTTTGTACAGTGTTGTTTTTAATAACAGATCTGAACTGATATTAAAATTAGGACTGTCCCAATCACATTTTAGCCCCTGATCTAATCTGAGCCATTTAATATTGAGTATCCACTGATACCGAGTCCCAACCTGATTCGATTTTCCTATATAATACACACTTCAAGTATTGTAGATTAGCTGTAGTACCTGGTTGTGCCTTACTGTTTAATACAGTACTTTAGAGACCCGAGGAGGTAGTCACTTGGACTATAGGCTGCACAGTGGGGGTTTAGCTAGCAGCGGGCACCATGATAAAGATTTATGTGATGCTTAATGACATTCGGTCAGAGCATATGAGTTTAAATCAATCTTTAATCCTGCAGATTATGAAAAAAATTTGCCTAAATTTGCATCCTTAGCATTTTGCCGCAAATTGTGCTCTCCCTATACGACATGTGTGTGACGGCAAATTTAAATGGATCAGACTCAAGCTCCTGTCGATACCGATCAGTTAAAAAAAATGCCTTGATTGGCCCTGATCCCAATCTTTGAGATTAGATAAGGAAATTCGTAGTGGAAAAACATTGTCCTGATCCCAATCTTTGAGATTGGATCAGGACATTCCTAGTGGAAATACATTTGTTTCATTGGTTTATGTTTTTTACTGTGGTACTGAAATTGGTATTGAGAATCAGAATTTCAGTGGTACTGGTATTGATTACCAAATTTCTGTTATCATGACATCCCCAGTCCACACTAACTTTTGTGAACTTTTAATTACACATCCCAGTCCTTATCAGAATTGAATCATTAGCGATGACTCATGGTGGAGCACAATGTAACATGTAAGTTTAAAGTTCCACCCATCTCAACCAAAGGTCAAAGAGATCATATTTTTTAATGTTGTGACATTAAACTCGGCATGTTTCCACAAGATTATACATCACGTCAGTTTGATCGAAATCTAACAAACACAATGAATGCATCTCCTTCCTCATAAAACATTTGCAAAGTTGATGTATCTATGAAGGCCCATCGCACTGCCCTAATGCCTTTGCATGCTTGTGTATTTGCATGATAATAACTAGTTCTATGGAGATATAGGGCAATTGTTTATCTGTGCTAGTGTATATTTGCATAGTAAATCTGATAGTACCATGAGAAAAAAAGTTTTGTGATATAACTCTAAGGAAACCTGTTCCAACCTGTGTCTTTCAGTATAATTGGCTGCAGGCTAAACAGCCTGTATTTTAACAGAAACTCTTATGGCAGGCCAGGTCCTTATAAACTTTAAGTCACTGATTGCTATTTGTGTAATTCAAACCATGTTAGATGTTTGAAATGAAAGTGTCCTAACTCCAAAGTGTTTGTGTTCCCTCTGCGCAGCAGGCCAGCTGGTGTTTGAGGACTTCCTGAGGACAGAATACAGCGAGGAGAACCTTCTATTTTGGCTGGCCTGCGAAGACTATAAAAAAATTACCAGTGTGACAGAAATGACGGGTGCTGCCAAAAGGATTTACGAAGAGTTTGTCGAAGTCGATGCGCCGAGACAGGTATGGCTTTTGTAAAGTGAGAAGTGAATGAAGTCAGATCTATGTAACTTCAAATCAGCCTCAATTGCCGGTTTTCTTACTGTCTCTGTCAATCCTCCATGGTCTCACTCACTATTACTATATGAAAAACATTTGTTTATAAGCCATGTTCCCTTTCTTTGTCGCTCAGCGGTGCATAATTTTTCTTTTCCGACTTCATAATGAAGTTAACTTTCTGAACATATCAAAATGTAAAATACATCCAAACAGAAAGAGCTCAAGGGTGAAATAAAAGTTGCTTTTTTCTGAACACAGATAAACATTGACTGTGTGACAAGAGAAGAAATCAGTGAAAATATCTCTCAACCGGGACCAAATTGCTTCGACAGGGCACAGAAACTGATATATGGTCTGATGGAAAACGATTGTTATCCACGATTTCTGAAATCAGAAATCTACCAAGCTCACCTGGAACAGGCTGAACAGCAATGAAAGCAACGTGGAGAAATAACTCGTCCGATGCCTCTCTCAATGATTGATTCTGCACTTCAGAAGACTCTCCTTAGAATCTCAGTTTAAACAAAAAAGCCTGCCTGTCAGAGGAAAAACAAGTGAATGGAGATATGGAGCTGTTGGTGTTGGGATCTAAAAGCCAAATATGATCTCAATAATGTATTAAGGTCCTTTTGAAGTCAGTTTTAGTTTGGATTGCTTTATATTGCATAAAGGCCTGTAATTCAGAAAAAAAAGTGTGACATCAAGTTTTGACAGGTTGACATTTTTGTTTATCATTTGTATGCACAAAATGGTACATACCCTTTGAATATTTGGAATGTTTAGTTTCTGAAGAGTTCATTTTTTAGAATGCTACAGTATACAACAGAATTGAGAACCTGTGTAATATCAGTTAAATGTCAAATGCAACAAAATTAAACTACCTTATAAATCCATCATTATCTCTAAGATAAACAGTAGAAATAAATCTAACAGTTTTGCTCTGCTTTATTAAAAATACGTACAGGCCCCACAGTATTAACTTAAGTCAACAAAAGTCAGTACACCTTCATTACTGAGATAGAAATCTGTTGTTTTTCAATGTATTTAAGTTTTAATGACAGACTCAATCCTCCTCAGCCTGGAGGATACCAATGTGTTTCACAGATATTTGGAGACATGTTTTGCATTCTTCAGACATTCAATATTTTTTACAAGTTCTTTGCCAGGTTAAGGGGTTGTGTTGCCTTACCTTTCTCTTTAAAATACCCCAAAGGTGCTAGGAGGTCATAGTTGTCTCTTTTTTTCTTGTGTGATTTTGGCAGTGTGTTTTAGATCATTATCATGCTGGAATATTCCTCTTCTGCAGACTAGGAGTCATCAAGTCAGCCAGTATTTTGGTATATACAAAGTCATTCATGGTGTCATCTATAAACAGTATCTCCCCCAACACCTTAAGCACTCATGAAGCCCCATATCATCACAGTTTCACCTCTGTGCTTCACTGTCAGGACTATGCATTCACTGTGGCAGTCCTGGCCAGGTTCACACCAAACATGCTGGACCCCATCGAAGCCACACCAAAGTATTTCAGTCACATCTGACTAAAGACTATGCTCCCAATATTCATCAGACTTGTTTTCATGGTCTTTAGCAAAGTTTCATCTTGCAATTTTGAGCCAAAGAGCAAGTAAATATGCTTTTTCTTGGAAGCCATCCATATAGGTTCACATTATGCAATGTCCCTCTCTCTGTCTGAGCTGTCACTGAACAGTTTTTTTTCCTGGTACCCCTGTTTTTCATTTATTGTTCATATAGCGCATTGTCCGTGGTGTCATTTTAGTAGGATGGCAACTGCGGCTTGGGTTAACTCTGACTAACCCTGCTCCTGATTACTGCTACAATTGTTTTAACAGACTTTTTGACGGTCACCAATGTTATTGTATCTTTTTTCCATCTTTGTTGGCTTTTCATATGCTCAATTCCTTCCCATGTGGAGCCATGATGCAGACATGCAGATAGACACAGCCCATAGGTCTAAACCTGAGGAAGTTCTGCATGTTCACATGTCACTTTGAGATTAACCTTGTGATTAATGTTTGTTTTGTGACCTGCCA
This sequence comes from Chromis chromis, assembly GCA_900302755.1. NCBI lineage: Eukaryota > Metazoa > Chordata > Actinopteri > Pomacentridae > Chromis > Chromis chromis. The sequence continues at coordinate 18,893 of OMNN01017315.1, forward strand.
AGGGACAACAGATGCAAATGAGCATTTTTGCTAACTCTGGTGCATTTACAATATGTCATTTTTACATTTGTTCATCAATGTGCACTGTCCCTTCCAAATAAATAAAATAAACTTTATAACCATGTTCATGCAATTACACTAATTGGGAATCAAAGGGATATTCACTTTTGTGTCAGTGATTACAGGTGTATCCACTTTTGTTTCGCTGAGTTTCTACTGTAAGACCTATGTTTTCAATGGAGTCTTTTTATTCGATTTGAGTCATTCGATGTTTGATTCATGAGAGTAAATTCTCTTTTTTTTCCAATCTAAAAATGATGTTATTATTGAGAGGTGATGCAATTCTCAGTCATTAGGCATTTAGGTGATATTGTAAAGGAGTGTACAGAGACTTATACAAGATATATGCAGCATATAAATTATGTCGACTACTTGAGTAATATGTCAAAGTTACTGATAAGTCGATGAATCTTTAATGTGTGAAGTCATCTTTTTGACCATGTAAAACTCAGTAGGTTCATATTTTATATGTGATTCTACCTTCTCATTTCATGTAACAAACCTTCTGTATGGTACTAGGAAACCTAAAAAATCAGCTATCATCTTGTTACAGTGGGATCTTCAGACTATGATCCACCATGTATATCATTTTGTTTATGTTGGATGTACATAAATGGCACCCACTATATAGAGCTTTAAAAGTGCTTTACATTTTGCCTCTAATTCATCCATTTACACATAGATGGCAGCATACTACAATGCAAGCTGATGGTCTGACCATCAAGGGGAATTTGAGGTCAATGTCTTGCCCAGCTGAGGATCAAACCACCATCATGTCATTACTGTACAATGCCTGTAACTTTAAGCTATTGCATTCTCCTCTGTCAAAATGTATTTTAAACAGTAAATATTGTGTATAAAACTGCTGCCTTGTTGTTTTTGTTGGACAAGTGCTGCAGCTGTTCTGACTGATTATGATGATTAACTAATGCTTTATGTATGAGCATGTGTGTATGCGAATGCCCTGTGTGACTGCATGAGTGTGTGCTCTAATTTATGAGCATACATATGCCCAGACAGTAGAAAATGGGTAAATATTCCACAGAGTTAGAACAGACCACTGACTCCTTGGGGCTTACATTTAATGAGGTCATTGCCATGGCGTGTATTTTTAGGAAAGTGAAATTCCATAAGAAGAGAAGAAACATTACGTAGACATCATAAGTTGTGAGGTTGTTAAAAATGCCCAAAGTCAAAGGAACACAAGGCATGAACTCAGTGTCCTCAGTGAGAGCTGCAGCCGTGAAAGAGGTTTAAGCTCAGCAATGGAGTGAAGTTACATTAAGGCTTCTGGATGAAATGTAGTTTGACAGGTGTTTAACTGAACACCTGGACACCACTGGCATCTGTGGCATGATTATGTTTGCACACTTCAATTGCACCTTAAGCACCATCATATGGGAAATACTGCACAACAAACTGTCTGAGCAGAACATTAGCCCCATGATCTGTGAGAGGAAGAAACAATTTGCTTGAAGGGAAAATGATCATGTCTGTAGCTTAGTTAGCTCTCCTTCAAACTAATTTATTAAGCTTTAGGGTAATTTCACTACGTTTACTTTTAAGCTCTTATAAGGTCTAGCGATACATGCTGTATCTGGATAGTGTCGTCTATCCAGATTCTTCATTTCATATGATAATACTTGCAGATTTGTTATATTTGCCTTTACATCAAAGGGGAGGAACACTGTATTATGAAATTATTATATTTTCTACATGTATCTCAACATAAACAGCTGGTAGTAGATATCTTTTGATAATCATTTAGAAGACAAGAATAATGTTTATTATTTTACTCCTATACAGTTGGTTACATAGAGATAAACTGAGAAAATGCCATAATTGCACTGTGTAGGTATTAACATTACAGATATTAATATACCAATGCAATGACAAGTCCATGAGTAATTCAAACTGGAGTAATGGATGTGGAGTTGGCGGGGCTGTATGCAGGTGTATATTCCAAATTAGATTTCCTTACCAACTCTTCATGGCACAAACAAGCAATTAGCGTCGTTGGACAGGCCAAGTCATGCGGTTTAATTCGATATGCACTACACGTCGCTGCAATAAATACTTCAAGAGCAATTTACGCTATAGGGGCCGTGAATTTAGACACAAAGTGGGCTCTGAGGATAAAACTATTTAGACTCAAAAAAATGAATACTTCCACCAATGATACCCAATCCTCTAAATTTAGAATATAACAGAAAAGGTTAAGAAGTTATTAATCTGCATCAGCAAGAAAGGGATGATGATGATCGTTAATTGCATGAATTTGTAAAATTCTGAGTCAGATTCATAATAACTAACAGCTGATGCAAGTTTTAATCATTGCAGAAGCACCAGAAAAAAGATGGAAATCACATTACTAAGCTAACATCTCAGTCAAAGCCAGGAGAGTCAAGATAAATTCAACCAATCAATAAAGATTGGCAGCTGACAATGTGTGGTTTCAGGCTGAAACACAAGTGATATAGCTCCTATACATGACATGTAATCAACAAAAGTTGCACAAAACTCATTTGCTGTGATAATTACAGCCAGCTCTCTGTTTTTCTGTACCTGTATTTCTCTACCAGCTCCCTCATCCCTCATTATTTCCTTCCTTGGCTTTACCCAGTAGCTGCCGTGTTTGGCCAGTTCATTTGCAGATTCTAAATGGAATTCAGCCATCATTAATTTTATTTTTTAGTGAGTTTCCTGCTGTGACATGTCGAAATGTTCTCTGTGAAAAATGCTCTCATGTGTTTTCCTGCTGCGGTGTTACAACCGGTTTTGACCTTTGCTCGCCTTTTGGATTTATGCTTGTCTATCAGATGTGGACTCCTTTACCTATTCTGCCCTCCTGTTAAAAAAGCTTGCAGTTTGCATTGATGTATTAAACAGCGTGACTTTGAAGTCAGCACCTTACTGAGCCCAGTCTTTACACTTTTAACATCTGGTCAACATTGAACAAAATAAAATAAAATACTGAATCTTATAGTCTCGATTCCATTAAGGACAAAAAAGAAATCAAGACAGACCCAGCTTCCACTGCTTAGGCGAGTAAATGACTTTCACACTCAAGCTGTGAAGGGAAAATGTTGAATGAAAGTAACCATAAATGGAAAGCCAATGAATTGCAAGTGCGCTAAAGTGTCATGAAAGGCTTAGTGCTGAAATATTTGGATGAAATCGAGAATGTAAAAGCCAGTTCAAAGAAAAAGAGCATATGCTAAGGTGCTCTTTAAGGTTATTGATTCAGCTGTGAGCAGCTCTCCTAATCACTGCTCCGCAGCCTGCTATCAAAAGGAAGGAAATTTAACAATAGAGGTTAAGACTCCAGGGCCTGTTTTCTCAGACAGTCTAAAAATAAGGTCTGTTACTCAGTCTAGAAATCCCAGCAAGGAATCCCAGTTTCCCTCATATGTGACAATATCACCTTAGCTCTATGAAATGCTGAATAGTTTTCACAGTTCCTTTACACTCTTGTTTTTCCTCAACCATTTCTTTCTTTCTCTCTTCTGTATTTCCAGATGGCAGGCAGCACAGATCGATGACATGAACAGATAACACTGACAGAAGAAGTAATCAGCAGCGTGAATGAAAACTGAAGAAAAAATTAGGCGATGACCTATAAACAAGACAAAAATTTAGTGACAAACATAATTAAAGTAGTGAATTAAAAAAATATATATACATTAATGATGTAAGACTGCATTGACAATTATAAATGAAAGAGTGGACAGGATTTGGGGAGCTAATTTTGGAAATATGCATCAAGAGTACGAAGAAGGCTTTTGCATACATACAAACTTGCAGCAGGTTTTGCTTCGACCATCCTAAATAGGACTAAGTTTAGTCGTGTTCATCTTAGCGTTAGAGATGCTCCAAGAAAATCATGGCACAACCTGGACGAAAGAAAATTAATTATCATTTGCTTTTGGCAAAATATTAAAAAAACTGTTGCTAAAACTTGTATTTAGTAATATATCCAATGTTGTTCAAAAGACGGCCATAATTTATTGCTTAAAAAAATTATTTGTATGTTTTTTAAATTGTCAGTGATGAAAAAACTTGCTTTATGTAAACCAAAGCATTACAATACTGTCTGCATTGTTACTTTATCATAAAATGAACCAAACACATTATATTCCATGCATGTCGAAATTTTGCAATGTAAACAATTACAATTAAACTTTAAGCATAAAGTTTTAAACGTAAAATAAATAAAACTAAGTGTACATGCAGGTATAAAGTGTCATTTAGGCCTACAGCTAAGTCTACAAAAGAATCCTCCAGGAGACCATTTTGAGTTATTAGAGGTTCCTCCAGTAATGTCTTCTCTGCAGTGAGCTGTTCAATCATCCTACAGGAGCCCATTTAGCAAGCAAGGTACCTTAAACATCCCCTGACTTCTTTGAGGCTCTCCTAATATAAGAGAGTCGCTAGCTATTGATTCAGTGGTAACTTACTCGTAACATCCAACAAAGGAAGTTACCAGCTGGTTGCGCTAACTCATCATTCAGGCCCAGGATAATTTTATATAAGCAAACGGAAACAAGAGACTTACTGCAAAATTCTTTCCCCTCTCATTGTACATCGCACAATACTATCAGCAAACCACAAATTATAAACCCTGATTCATCCATTGCCACTGGTCAGTCAGTGTCCTTTAGTCCTGCCATGGAAACATATGTTTTTGGAGATAATGCTGTAATGTTTAATCATTTATGGCCTAATAAATACAAGTGTATTCATTTGTATACTTTGACTTATATCTGTAACATAATACTACGCATCATGTACACATGAAATAAAAGTAGCTTTTTTTTTTTTTTTTAGTGAACAAAATTTTATTTCTACATTTCCATCTTTATTGGGTTCCACCAATGAGCCTGACTGATTAAATGCACACTGCTTCATACCATTAGCTGGAATATTTAAATTCCGTCTGAAAATAGCAGCAACCCAGCAGTAGTTTTGAAGAACTGACACACAGACACACTCACTGCTGTTAGCTCACAGTTGGCATGGTTTTCTGATGTACTGACTTCAGACCAGTTGGAGTTCACTACACTGTGTGCTACTAATAGCCTTCGTGACCGTTTTGTGTCTGGTCAGGAGGAATAATCCCAATAGACCCACTCGGGAGTGCTTAAATTGCCATGCTTCTTTACAAAAACAGGCTCAGTGAAGAGCTGAATGCTGCCAGTGTAATTTCAAAAAAAAAAAAAGGATAGTGTTGCTCTATTGTAGGGGTATTCAATTAAATGTCACTGAGGTCCAATTATTAAAATTTCCTCCAAGTAAAAGGTCCGAACCAAAGTCCAGCTTGTGTCTTATAGCCTTCCCCTATGTTCACATTTTCATATTTATGTGATAGACTGGCGACCTGTCCAGGGTGTCCCCTGCCTTTGCCCGAGTTGGCTGGGATAGGCTCCAGTCGCCCCGCGACCCTAGGATTAAGCGGTGTATAGATAATGGATGGATGGATGGATGGACATGTCTAAGACCAAAGTTTAGACTGGTATAACAGTGACACTATAGACCAGTCATAGACAGTAAATAAAAGATGGCGTAGCCTTTAGGTCTAAAACATTTTGTGATATTGCTTTAGGAAGCAAACCTCTTGCATCCAAGAATATGACTTATTATTTGCTGATGATGTTGGGGCAGAAGAAGCTGAAGTTAACTTGATTAGGACAGTGTACATTGTATAGAACTGTTAAACATGGAACAATATTTCAACTAACAACATCATGTATCACAAACGTGGCCAAGCACAGCCTTGAATCAAACTTGTGTGCAGGTTTGGCAGCTGCGGATTGTGCAATCAAAATCCACAACAGTGGTCTGCTGAAGATATAGATAACCCATAAAGACTCTAAAAACAATAGGAAGTCACTCTTTCCCTATTTGTTGGCTTATATAGCGCAAACTTTCAGTAGGGATGAAATAAACTGAGTTTGAGAGGCAGAGCTGAGGACATAACAAGATAGAGATCAACTACAAACATCATCCCTATGCAGTCTAATCTTAATGCTTTACTAACTTCCTGTTGTCCGACGTTTGGAGATCATTTCTGCTGTGTGTTTTTGAAGCTATAATCAAGTTTCGACAGCATTAATCTTTTTTCCAAAGCAATAATCAAACAAATATGCAGTATGCCTATGAAGCAGCCAGCAGTAAAGAGTGTAAATGTGGGAACAGCTATCTGGCAAAGTAATAAATGTCACCTACCAACATATCTAAAGTTCACTCAATAAGATGTTATTTGTTTAATGAGAAACCACAGCATTAGATGTCAGTGGATTCTAGGAGTTTAGTCATCACCTGAGACTCCAGGGAATTAGTTAGTGAGCTTTAAAGGGTGTTCAGAAGTGGATTCTGTTAGCCAGACGTGGTGTTTTCCTCATGTTTCTATCCTAATTCTAAGCTGAGCACAGCAGCTGTAGCCTCATATTAAATGGTCAGATATGAGAGCGGCATCATCTTCTCATTTACCCCTTGTGAAGAAAGCAATAAGCCTGTTTTCCAAAATGTCAAATTATCCATTTAACCTTATTAAAGGGGGAGTTCTCCAGTTCTAGTTTCAGCCAGCATCTTGTTTTTATTGACAGTCTGGATCAGTATTCCAGTCACCACAGCCTTTTTCCATTTCTTTGACATTAAGGGTGTTTTTTTCGGCAAATGTTTGTATGTTGATGCTGATTTTGACTGTGGCAAATCCAATCCACAAAAAAAGAAAGAAAAAAGCAGCACCAAGGTGTGAAATTTGCACAAAGTTTTCCCAACAGCTGAGGGCAAAAAGGGAATTGAGACTTTTAACTTATTCTGTGTCAGTACATTGAGGAAGAAATGTATTCAACCGGTGCTCCTTTGGGTGAGATACAACAATGCAAACATATTTCCACTAAACTAACTCCTAGTATCGCCACCTTTTTTTCCTCTCCTGTAGCCTCTCACCGAACACTTCAAGCAATTATGATTATGTTGTTTAATAGCAAGATCTGAAGCCCAAGTGAGGTGGAATTATTTACTATTTTTCCAGTTTTATGATTTCTGCCCTGGACATGTCTTGTGTTATTTTGTGTGGACGTGAGTGTTCATGTTTTTTTGCATGATGCATGCATAAAACCTTTCTTAGGCCTTGCACAGACCTTAGACCCTACAGTTTGTGTGTGCACCCGCAGTGTGTAGTCACTCTGTGCAGGCGATTCTGCAGGGAACTAAAAGTCTGATTGGTCCAGCATTATCTGATTGTATTTCTGGCCAGGTGGAACTCAGCATGGGTTTAATACTCAGGAGAGATGGGATAGGATAGTGTAGGATAGGATGGGATGGGTTGGGAGGAAAGCAGTTTGACAGAGAAGGTCAAACGGAGGAAGAAGATGAAGGAGAGAAAATAAGGAATCTCTAATTAGAAAAAAGAGTGCAGAGGGGGATTAAGACATGGAGAGAGAAGGAAAGGTGGGAGTCAGTAATGAGAAAGAGAAGGATTTGTGGAGAGTTTACAATGAAGCGAAGAGTGAGAGTACTGGGGGGGCAGGAAGGAAAGGAGAGAAAGGAAGGAGTAAAGGAAGAAATTAAGTCTAAACACAAACATTGCAAGAAAGGTTAAAAGGGACAGGGGGAGGGAGGGAGGCAGGAAGTGATTGAAGGAAGATGCACAGCAGGACGAAAGAAGGAAGGAAGGATGGATGGACAGGTGGGTGGAGAAGGAGGGCTCAGAGGCAGTGAAGCCCCAGCGGGTCGACGTAATGTGAGCAGCAGAGGCAGAGATAATGCCCCGGGACTTTGGGCTCGGGGAGACACAAGTGGCAGAGATCGCAGTGGGTGGGAGATAACCGAGTCTCTGCTGACTGCCACAAACTGTTCTTTCTTTCCAACTGGGGCGGAGGAAAGTTTACACTGTCTCTGCACAGAAACTCCCAAAGATTAACTCCTCCTGTGGCAATGCTTTCAGTGCTTTAATACAGAGGCTTTAAAGATATAGCAGAAGTGATGAAAGAGTTTTTTTTCTCTCTACTATCTTATAATCTAAGGACCCAACAGCATTTCTCTTGCAGCTTCCTCCCAGTCAGAGTGCTGTGAGTGTGTTTGTGTGAAAAACAAAGAGGGAGACCCTGCAGCTAGCTGTATCATCCGTGATGCATATTTGACATTGTTTTCATCTTTTACTGTTAGTCAAACCTTACAGCAGAGAATCTGTCAAGCTGCATACTATTTAGGCTTATTACATAGCAATAGGATGCCTCCTAGGGCCTAGAAGTATATTGGAAACATTATCATAAATATTGTGTTTGTATTGCTCAGGACTACGCAAATGTGTGCAGTGTGATATACATTTCTGGTTTCACTTCATACAACTGATAAACTGTGAGAAGGTTCAAAGAAGCAACACAACATGTCAGTGAATGAGAGGAAGAAGACTGCAAACCAGCAAATGAATGTTAAAGGTTCAGTGTTGTGCCCCCTTTTGGGCAAGTTTTATGTGCCCCAAGAATGTGTTTTTCAGTCTTTGAGCTCAAAATACTGCAAAGATGGTTCATTTGAACTGAGCTGCTACTGTCTACATCCCCGTCATCCCCTTCAGGAAGAAGACTCTCTCTGCATCTGTGATTGACAGCATACAGCAAAACAGTTGACCGCACAGCAGCTGACAATGATGTGAATGACTGTCTAGGACTTTCTCTCTGAGCGATCATATGACATGGCAGTCGTTACCTTTAACTCATGTGTGTGATGAGTTTGTCAGACAGCATCACATGTATAACATCAGTAGATTAGCAGCAGCTTGGAAATGGCCCTGAAGTGACTGCTGGTTAACATGTAGGTTTATAGCGCCGTGTTTCAGTCACTATTTCATACTGCTCGAGGTATAAAGAGCAGATAGAGGCTAACTTCAGGGAAAACAACCCCCGCTCTATGTGGCAAGGCATCCAGAACATCACAGGCTACAAACACTGCCACACCACCCCCTCCCCCGCCGACACCTCTCTCTTGGACCAGCTCAACACCTTTTTCTCCCGCTTTGAAGAGGACAGCAGACAGGAAGGCGACACACTGCTGACACCATCAGAGCATGACCAGCCCCTCATCCTCCAACAACACCAGGTACTGCAGGTCCTGCGCAGCATCGACACCAGGAAAGCACCAGGACCAGATGGAGTTCCAGGGAGGGTGCTGAAATCCTGTGCTCATCAGCTTGCTGCAGTATTTACTAACATCTTTAACCGCTCGCTGCAGCAAGCCACAGTCCCCACCTGCCTGAAAACTACCACCATAATTCCAGTGCCCAAAACTTCTGCCATCACAGGGCTGAATGATTACCGGCCTGTAGCCCTGACGCCGGTGATCATGAAATGCTTGGAGAGACTTGTGCTGCAGCATATCAAGGTCCACATCCCACCTGACCTTGACCAACACCAGTTCGCCTATAGGCCCAACAGGTCCACAGACGACGCCATCTCCATAGCC
>OMNN01017318.1:1274-20557 GCA_900302755.1 Chromis chromis
ACAAACAAGTCTGTGTGGAATTTGCAGTACCAATGCTTCTTTTTCTGCTAACTGCCACTAATTGCTCATTTTAGAAACATATTTACAATATTAACCTTGAATTTAACAGTTTCCTGAATTAAATAAAAGCAAATAAATAAAACAAAGTGAAAATGTGGTAAAATCATGATAAATTTGTGAATGTGGGTGTCTTAATGTCAAAACAATTTCAATTTTCTTCAAAACCTAATTTTTTATGGTTACAATGGTCACAATTACAGGTTTAGTGTAATTTTACATTATTAATGTAACATGTTTTTTGTAATTTTATTGATATTTTTGTGTATTTCAAAATTCTTTTAATGCAATGCGTTAAATTACAGATAATTTTTTTATCCCCGGTGGGGGGTAGGGTGAGGTGTGAGGCGCTAAAATCTAAAAATTGAGCCGCTGCGATGGATCTTGGGGTCCAATTAATGACGAATATATTTCGGGGGGAGGGAGCGTGGGGGAAGGGGGGGCACCAACATTTAATAACATGTTCCTTGGCCCATTAAAAAGTGCGAACAGAGTTACAGGGACTAATAAAACTGAAGTCATGCGATGATTTGATCATGTATGATGCATCCATCTTTAGAGATGATCTGCAGAGCGGCTAATGCTCCAGCAAAGAAGGCTTGTATAAAACTGCATTGCATTGAAATGAATCGATTCTTGTTTTTTAAATGCTGGTTTGACTGAGATCTTAGATTGAAACTTAGCATCAGAAATCCTTTTTTTTTTCAACTTGGCAACCTCGCAACAGATTCTGCAGTTCTTCATTTCTTCATATAACCTTCCCACTAAAGCATGTTTCTTTTATTGCCTTTCGTCATCCATCCTCTACATCTGCATCTGCTTTCATAGATCACCAGGGAAAAGTCAGCGTTTCTCCTTTCTTTGCTCTCCTCTCTCCTGATCTTGTTTCATCCAGTCTCTAAAGCTCTGTCATCTTCCATGCAGATTAATCATAATTGTAACATATACATGATCTCCTAGAGATATTATTAGCTTGATTCTTACAGTATTTATATGTATTAGGCACTGCAGTAACCCCTACTGTAAGATATACACTGCTGGGACTCAGGGGTTATCACACAACCTAATGGTGCATGGGAATGAAGAAAATCAGAGCAGTATATACTATATGGACCGAATACATGTAACTGTTATTCAACTTTCCCCCTCTGTTAAGCTGATGGAAATCCCCTATAGGGTGTTTGCAGAGCTGAAGTCAGTGTTCTGTTAATAGGATCTAATTGGAAATGGCTGGTGTTAAGGAAGTTGCCTGGGTTGTTTGAACCTAATCCTGTGGAAATCCCTAAGAAGTTATTAAAAATCTATGTGCTATGTCCTAAATGTAGGACACTGGTTCGCAAATGGAACTAAGCTTTCAGCCTCTTTGGGTTTAGCGGTTGCCCCAAAGTTGAGAGTACAGTAATAGAATGCTTTTGACATGGGCTCTTTGGTTGGGGATAAAATAGCTCTTGAATATTTTGTTGAGGTATATTCCCCGTTTATCACAGTATTACTTTGTCATACTTACAGCTGCTTCCAAAGAACTGCTTTGCTTTTAAATTATGTTCTCATTTCGGCTGTTGAAAGTGATGAGAAATTTATGTTGTTGATGGTTAGACACAAGTCTTGTCATCTCTCAGGTTAATATTCTTTCTGTCGTAGTGTCAGATGAATGTGGCTCTGTAATTTCCACGAGCCTGGAATGCATGCAAAGCAAAAATTGAAAGAGAAATTCAAGAACATGTGGAAATGAATATCTTGTCATAACAATACTGGATCCATGTAGACATTCAATATAAAAAATGTCTACATGGATCATTAACTGGAAAGGATGCTGCCTTTTTTTTCTCTTTTGCTTGAGACATGAACCTCAATCTTTTAGCATGACATCATGTATGTAGCCACTGAGTGCTGTTCCTTTCCTTTCCATAACATACAGTGTATGTTACGAAGAAAAGGTTGGTTGGCACTGGGCTGTATGGGTTTACCTCTGGTCAGCATACAGCAGCTACATCCGACAGAAATTGCCATGAGCAGAAAGACTACTTCAGTAGAGTTCAAGTCCATTGTTTCATGTTGAAGTCTTTTTTGTACCTGAAGTAGTAGGTTTCCAATCTTAAAGGTCAAAGATAAAAGGTACCTGAAAGTTGGTTCTTTCACTCTCTCTGAAATGGTTCTCATCCCCAAAGTGTCAAAAACTGCACTTTTGTCAAATCTGTTGGCATGTGACAGATACCTAGAAAGTGTCCTTTGGCATCAGTACCACCCATGTCAGTATTCAAAGCCAGCAGATAGGTATAGGAATTTTTCTTGTCCAACTTAAACAGGTCAGAGGGCTGATGGTCACACGACTGAGGTTCATGTCCCATGTTGGACCATTATTATTTTACTTAGAACAACAATAAACAGCAGGTAAAAATAAGTCACAAAAATAAAATGAAACTGTTATGTTAAGTTTAGGCACTACTTTGTTAGGTTTAGTAAAAGACTACATCGTTTCACAACATTACAAGGCAAACTTCTTATTGTTTGAAAAGGAGCAACAGTAAAGACATGGAGTCAATTTGTGATGTCCAGGTAAATTTATATGTAGGTCTGTTGAACTACCCTGAAAATGTGCAATTGCGACTCCAAGGGCATGTGACAAAGCAGCTCTAGGAGTTTAGAGTGAGACCAGGCTCCACTTTTGTTGTGGTTCAGACCCAAATCAAACCTGGATGCAACCACCTTATTCCACCTGGACAACCGGGTTAATTGATAACCCCTGCCAACTATCTCCCAGACAAAAAAATAGACCACTAGTATGACTTGTAAAGAGCATACTGCTCAATCTAACAGTGTATATTTAGGTCCCCGTTTACCTGAAACATTAGAAAGTCCTTCCAAACTAATGGAGCCAACGTTAGCCTAATTATCTAGCAGGCTACACCTGATAAAATCTGCCAATAACAGCTGTTATTTCAAACCCCAAATTGATGGTCTCTGGCTACAAATGAGAGCACTGCTTTCGTCTTCCTCTGTCTAAAATTTAAAACTAGCAGTTTATAAAAAAACTTTTGAATATTAATATACCTCCATTATCATTAGAAGTCACATTTATTCACTCAGGAATCCATCAAAATAAAGGATATTGCTAAGTTTAAACAACTAAAAAAAGATTATATTACAAGCATTTTTATGCCCTTCAACTTGCATAAAAGCTGGTTTAATCAGCCTTTTAAAGTTAAGCAGCATTGATGGAGATTGCTGCGCGGCCACTGCTGTTTCTGTGCTGCCTCGCTGTTTCCTGATTGCAGTGGTCAGGGCTAAACCTGTACTCTCGTGACCTGGTATGAACTGGCCTTGCTGCTCAGCCCTGCAGGGAATCCTTGGTGCATGTCTGACCCTAATTAATGCCCCTACTGCAGTCTCTTGTTAGACAGGGAGGTGGAGGGAGGAAGTGAAAGAGAGAGAGAGTAGGTAGACTATCAAATATTGATTGTATTTGCATAAATAGCTGCAGTTGTTTAAAGCCCCTGCATGACCTTACTTGCTAGCTTTGCACTCTCTGGGCACGCATCTGGAGAAAAAAATAAAGGGAGGCTGAATGAGCGAGAAAAGAGGTGATTAGAGTCAAGAGAATGTATGGATGTCCCGCAATGCGACATTGCGTAGGCCTCCTAATCTAAGCATCCCAAAGGCTACATCACTACTTTGTAATTTGCACCAATTACAACCCCATTAGTGAGTCCACTGTAGTAGGGTGGCACACGATAATGATGCTTTTCTGTTGAGTTGATCGTCAATATAATAGGTTGGATAAAACACCTGAGGAGGTGAAGAAGTCACCTAACTTGTAATCTCTCTATCAGTGGACACACATAATAAATTTGGCCTTTGAAACTGAGGGGCAACCAAGTGTAGTGCATGAAGAAAAGAGGAAAAATAATTGCCTTTCTACTGTCCTACCTGCCTCCTCCTCGTCCCAACTGCTGTTGTCCTGCCCTCTGGTTACCCCTGGTGATCGGTGATTTTGATGTTGGCAGGACTGTATATGATGTTAAAAGTTGTTGTGAAAGAGAGTGTGTCTGAGTGTGCAAAAAGCGCGAGTCTGCATGTGTGTGAGCAGAGTATATGCATTTGAAAGTGTCTATGAGGACATTGAGGATTTACTGTTAACTAAGCTGTAGCCCTCTCTGCATTTTTAGAGGTTATGCAGAGGAGAGCTTCGAATCCCACAGTTGTTGCCAAAGAACAGAGTGTTCAAATACATTTGCTCTTCCAGCTTTACTGAAAAGAAGGAAAAGGAGGGGGATAAATTGCAAAACTCACAGAAAAGCTAAACAAGATTTCTAGGAATTTATTGGCAAACAAACAACTTGGTAAGTGATGAGAATACGAGCCACTCGTGTGTAGTCTGCAATGCAGTATGTTACTAGAAATTCAGCAAATCAAAGGCAATTAATCAAAATAGTCATTCTTATATCTGTAGGAAGGAGTTTAAATCTTACTAGTGCAGTTGCAGATATAGCTTTGAATATGACATCAGTGTCATATTTCAGCTTTCGAGACCAAATAATGTATTCTATGCAAAACACATTTTTAAGGGGTGTTACTCTCTCACCTTTTTGGAATAGAGACACAAAAGAAAAGGTGGGCGAAAAGATGTAGCTCTACAACACACATACATTTGCCTTGATGTACAATAAAAATCCTAAATTTCTATTGTAAAAATCTTTAGCAGAGCAGCATATGCTCACCTTTCCCCTATTTATTAGAACGGCACATACTATTTAGCAGAGTCATTCGGTAAAAACATATAGTCTCTGTCACTCCAAACCAGGTGCTACTCTCTATTACTCCAAAAAATTGCAATATATATGTACTATCATGTTATTAGGGATCATGTCGGCCTGAAAACATTAGTCATCAGTTTAAATGATTTACTCATGTCCCTTGCTGCACTCAATTTTAATTTGATGTTTTTGTGCTTGTGGTACTTGTATCCATTACTTCCCAGTATGACAAATAACTATAAACTACTGCAGTCTGTACATCACTGGGTATTAGATATTATGTCAAAAGACAATTTCCAGCCCAGCATTGACTTCAAAGCAAGTAAATGAATTTGCATTGACTATGTCTGGCAGTATTTTCTTATTACTCTGAGAGAGCCGACTTGAAGTTACTCATTTGCACTCCCCAGTGTATTTATGAATTAGGCAGTGTGTTTTCGGCAGTAGCTGGAAACTGGTGGGCAGAAGAAGCCAGGAGCGTTTTTTGTGAACACCCGATCCCATACTGTGGGACACTGTATATGTACCATCAACATGCATGCAACAGCATCCCTCCACGTGTGCATGGGTGTTTGTGTGTGAGTTTAACTTCATATTTTGCATATGAGAGAGCGAGCAGAGCTGATCAGTGTCCATGCTGAGGGCTTTGTCACAGCTGACCTATATTAGATGAAAGCAGCTGGATCAGTGGCCTGCAGGGACAGCAAAAGAGTTGTGTTCTAATTATCTCTGCAGCTAGCTAGCGACACATCACACCCGCGCGCACACATGCACGCACACACTCATGCAAGTACACACACGCACACACACTTTCCGTCAAATCAATGGGAGCTCGTGAGAGCATCTGCCACGCTCTGCTAGACGAGCGACAGCGGCAGATTCTCCGTGTAGGATTGGCAAAAATACATCGCCTCATGTCACACAATTGCATATTAAAAACCCTCTTGTGATGACGACGGCCTTCAAGTCTCTGAGTGCGACTGCGCATGACGCCGCTCCATTGTGCTCAGCAAAACAGAATCACCAGGTGAACATAGCTGAAATGAAATCAGGCCCTTGTTGTTGCATTTGGGAATTGTAGGAGCACATCAGTCATCTTGGAGATGATTCCTCAAATAGATTGTCAATTTAAATGTAGTTCTATATCATCCACTGTTGCCATGGAGCCCCAAACTAGCACATGGGGTGTGCGTTAGCTATAATGAGGCATAGAATGACAGGAAGCACCAGAGCTAATGCTAACAGCTAACAGTAATCACTGTGTCAATGCTAATGCTAATGGAAGGGTAATAAAGCATGTGAAACCCTGTGGCATTCTCTAATGCAACTGCAGTTAGCTCACTAGCATTTAGCATTCAGCTCACACAGACAAAGCAAGGATGAGTGCACAACGCTGTGTTCCTGTTTTTGTCTTATTATCACCATGAGAATGAACACAGGTACACATGTTCTCACATCAGGTGACGCATTCACAGTGTTACTTTATGTAAGCCTTGCTGTGTGTGTGTTTTTTCTTCTCTGAAGTTCAAGCGTTTTCACACATTCTGCTACCTTTAGGAGGTAATTGGATGCAGCACACACTCAATTAAGCTGTTAGCCTTTTCCCCTCCTCTTTCTGTTTTTTGCTTCTATGTCTTTCCACCCTATCCCTCACAAGCCTTTATTTCCATGCCTAATTTCACTCTCTCCGCTGTTACCTCGCTCTCCTCCCGTCATTCCTCCATTTGTGGCTCCAGGGCCCAGTGCTCAGAACAGGGGAGCTGAGGTGTTAGCCAGGCAGTCAGGGGAGCTCTCTGTTTTGGGACCAACAGCCACACATTTTCCACCACATTGCAGGCATCGCCAGGGACCCATTTACAGGTCGGAGCTTATGGGGAGGGATGCGTTTCCCAAAACGGAGGGAGTAACGTACTGTACAGAAATGACAGAGAAACAGAGCTAAATGCTCCCTGCCAGGTATGATAGGTTTGCATAAATCCGCACATGTGGGCTTTTTGTAGCTCGAGCCCCCCTGATGTGTTTTCTTTGTCTCTCCGTTTCTGCAGAGCGACTGGCACTGAGTTATTTTGCTGCCCTTTTTCCACCTAAAGACATGGAGCACCATTTCCTGATGAGACTGTGGTGAGTAGAATATATGCACCCACAGACAAGTGTAAATCCTGCAGTTACTTGTCACCTGTACTCACATATAAATCCCAGTTCTGTCTTGTGCATCCTTGAAATCCATCCCCTGGAGGAGTGCATAAGTGGAACCTCTCAAGGATTAACCCATGTCAATGAAACAGCTCTAAGAAAGTGGGAATCAGAAGCATGCCACTCACTCTGCTTCACAGCCTCTATAGTGCCTTGTGTTTGATCTCGCATTTGAGCAAGTATTGACTGAGTTACTTCTCTGTAGATGTTTCGCTTTTGAAGCTGTTGTCTACAGTCATGGCTGAACACCGCAGACAACGGTTTGAGTTGTACCTACCATGCGTGAGTCGTGGACGCTGCTTTCCAGGAGGAATATCGATGTGACAAAGGCTGCACACTGTTGGCCTTATATTTTGGAAAATGACTGATGGAGAGGGTGAAATAGAAAGAGAGGAGAGATGTCAGACAAGTGCTGGCTGGCATAGTAGTAAAGTAAAAAATAGCAGGCAGGCCTGAACGATTGTGCTGGCCCGAGGTTGTACTACTATTCTTAGCCTCAGTCTCCTCCTTTTCCTCCTTCTCTCCTCCCTCTCCCCTCCCTCCTTTCTCCTGAGTCTTGTGTTACCACTGTGACGTCAGTCCTCTACAGTCCATCTGGTGTCTGGAAGCACTCTGGATATCCACTCTCTCTCTATAATTGGCTAAAACCACTTAACTGTCTTCCATCCGTCTACCTTCCAACCATTTGTCATTTTATTTATTTATCCTCCCTATTCACCTATTTGTCCATCACCACCTCAGCTGATACATCATGCACCCCTGTTTTTTTGGCCAGAGTTGGATTTACCAGACAATAAAGAGCTTCGAAGCTTCCACTTAATTATAGCCACAGAGAGGGCCACTTAGAGACTAAATGCCCTGTGTGTGCGTGCACTTTCTGTGATGGGATGGACGGACAGGATGGGTTGTGATGCTCTATGCAAGTAAAATCACAGATGCATCAGAGTGTTGCTGAAAGAACCGGAAACCCTTTTGTATTTATCATGGCGATGGATTTGCACAGTTGCCACAGTGATATGTCAGGCTTGTCATTGTTGTCAGGGTGAAAACACTGTATATTCCCCTCTGACAGCTACTGTATGTGTTTAAATAGCACATGATATGTGCTGATATAAGAAAATAATGAAGCTGTATTCTGTTGAACCCATCAGTAAAGCATGGATAGTATTGCCATAGTTGCTTGCCATTTGCAGACTAGACTTTGTGAGATATGAAAAGCTACATTTAAGGGGAAATGAGGTGATTAAAAGACTAATGAAGGACATTTATTGTGTTGCACTTGGTCATTCGTATGAAAAGTACCAAAAATATTTCTGTACAAATGAAAAGAGTGAGCTGAAAGAGATGTAGTTTCAGAATCATTTAAAATAATGCATGAAGTTCGTTCGATGTCAGATTTTCAGGTTTGGAAAGTTACAGAAATCTTAAGAAATGATGTTGAAAAGCTGGTGGGGGTTCCACAGCTTTGCAGTTCTTTGTGTCAATAGGTTAGTGGCTGGCTATAGTTCCTATCACCCACAGCCTGAATGGTACAGTCCAACCTCAAGTGCAAAACATAAAGACAGATGACAAAAGGAAAACCCTGAACCCTTGACCCCTACAGCGAGGAGATCTGGCAGCTCTATTATGTTGTGGGAATAATTTTGCTGGCATGATTTGAGTCCACTTGTCCCCTTGGAGAGAAAGGTTACTGTAAATCAATACAGTGTTATTCTGTGTGATCACCTTTATACTGTGATGAAAGATTTCTATCGGCGTGGGAATGGTCTCTTCCAGGATGACAATGCTTCCATCCCAAGGACACAAAGAGTTACCTAGTGGCTTGATGAGTATGAAAACAATGTGAATCACATGTTATAGCCTCCACACCAACCAGATCTCTACCCAGTTGAGATTTTGGACTGATGTGTTAAACAGCACTCTCCACCATCATGAATAAAACATCACATGAGAGATGTCTTTTGGAAGAACAGTGTTTAATCCCTCCAGTAGTTTTCCATAGACTTGTAGAATCAATGCCAAGGCACAGCTGTTCTAGTGGCACATAGTGGCCCAACACCTCACTTTGTGTTTTTTCTGTTAAATTGTCATCTGTCTGTAAATGGAAACTTAAAAAAGGAGGAATTTTTTATTGTTATACAAAAATCAACTGAAACATGAACCCTTAAAATTGAGAGACAATTTTCCATTTGTGAAGTAATGGAAAAATGTGGATAATGAAAGTTTCAATCCAATTTTTCATTTGATTCATTTTGATGGTGCGAATTGAACAAAGAACTGAAAAGCATTACATGGACCCAAAGCTATCCAACCATCCTACAAGTAATTTGGGCAAAGCTTCAGGCCTTAATTACGTTTCAGCAATGGTTACAACAATGGATAAAGTCTAGATTAGTACTATGCCTGAATTGCCAAAAGACCTATATAGTCTTTGCGCGTATTCCAGTGTTTTATCTTTTTTGACTTATTTGACCTGGGAATAGTTGGAACTTGTAAAGGACATCCTTGACTGACATCACCTTAAATGTCCTTTGAGTTTTCTTGCACCTTAGGATAGCATATTTGCATTTTTATGAGCCCAAAGTTATATTAACCATCAGTCTAACAAATTGGCACTGGGACACATGAATAGCCAGCATTAATGTCATTAATGGCACCTGTGCTTTTCTTACTATGATAAGTAAAAATGCATGCGGTGAAAAGAAGCAAATCTGTATGGTTAACGATGAATGGGAGACCATAATCACAGTGACTGGTGCTGATGTGACCACGCTTCAACCACAGAGCAGAAGTCTCATAAGCTACAAGTGAAAACAGCTGTGAGAATGTGTAGGGACCTTAACTGACTGCTTCCAGACAATCAGAAGTGATTCACTTGGCCATGACAGCTATAAATCTTGGTCAGCCACTAAATCTTGTCATCTGTGCCTGTGAGTCTTTATTCAGACTCTTCCAGTTTCACAGGGTAGATACATGGTTTGGTAATAGTATGTTGAATTTTGTCATCAACACAGAAGTTAGAATATGAAAAGTATCCATAATTTATTTCTTTACACAGTCATTTATTCATTCATTCATTGTCACATTGGGCTGAAGTAACATACAAGAGTTTCACTGACTCACTTTTTTTGAGTTAACAGCTTTGTTTTAACCTACCAGAAGACATATGGACTTATGTAATGTTAATGTCAACTAAAACCCAAAAGAGCCAGGATTTGTTTTTCTAAATTCCCAATGCTCAGCTGATGCAAACTCAAAGCTTTCTCCATTTTCACTTCTTATCCTTATGAATGTGTATTCATCAGCCACAACAAAAAACACTGACAGGTGAAGTGAATAATGCTGACTATCTTGATACAGTGGCACCTGTCAAGGGATGGGATACATTAGACAGCAGGTGAACAGTCAGGTCTTGAATTTGATGCTTTGGAAGCAGCAGGAATGGACAAGCATAACATTTTTGACAAAGGCCAGATTGTGATGGTTAGACGACCGGTCAGAACATCTCCAAAACAGCAGGTCGTGCGGGGTGTAGTTCATAACTACTAAAAATACTCCAACTCTAAGAAAGGACAACTGGGGAACCAATGACAGGCTTATTGATGCATGTAGAGAAAGAAAGCTGGCCGGTGCGGTTGGATCCCACAGAGGAGATACTGTATCACAAATTGCTGAAAATGTGAACTGCAGGATTTGATAGAAAGATGTCAAAACACAGTGTTGCATGTGGGGCTGCACAGGTGCAGTACTGTCAATGCCGACCCCTGTCCACCTCAAGTCCTGCAATCATGTGGATATTACTCAGACACCTATCTAAACATTGCTGCAGATCATGTACACCCCTTCATGAAAACAGTATTCCCTGATGGCAGTGGCCTCTTTCAGCAGAATAATACTCTCTGTCACACTGCCACCCTTGTTCAGGAATGCTTTGAGGAATGTGACAAAGAGTTTAAGGTGTTGACCTGGCTCTCAAGCTTTTTTGATCTCAATCGTACATCTTTGGGATGTTCTGGATAAACAAGCCGATCCATGGAGGTCCCACCTCGAAACTTGCGGGACATAAATAATCTCCTGCTTACATCTTTGTGCCTGATACCACAGAACACATTCAGAGGTCTTGTAGAGTCAATGCCTCGACGGGTCAGAGGGAAACCTACACAATATTAGAAATGTGGTTTTAATGTTGTGGCAGATTGTTCAAATACATTTGACATGGCAAACTTCTATTATTTATCTTTCAACACGAAAAATGTGTTTGCTGATGGCAACTTAATATCAATTAGAATTAGACACCAATATTCATTGCAGCTGTGTGTTTCATGTTTTCCCAATACAGTGAACTTGATAAAAAAAGACCTCAATTGATGTCATGTGAGGACTATTTTGCAGACAAGAGTCGCTTCCCTTCATTTTTTTCCCACCCACACACAAGTTTCACTTCTGAATGGATGTCTGTGTGGCTGCGCATACATTATTGAAGGCATGTGTACTTACATGTGTGGCTCGTGGCTCTGTGCCCAGTCTTCCTGCTGTCAGCATATGGTTTCTGGGAGAGTAACTTCAAACAGCAGTTTTTTGTAGCACTGAGGGACAGCATCTCATTAGGAAGCGCATTAGAAAGTGTGTAGTTTGGTTCGTGTAGCTGTGACAAAGCAGGTAGAAGTGAGCCTTCAGGAGAGCAGTTTATCAATTGTGTTTCTTGATTATCTGCAGTGCAGCTTATCAGCAGCAGATAAGAGAATTAGGTCGAGAATCGTTTTCTGTGTCGCACTCCTGCATGCCAACTGTATATTCTCAACAACTTACCACAGGAATAATATTATTAGATTTACTTTCTTATTTTCATTTTGTTGTCATCAGTATAAAATAAACTTTACTTTGTTAGTATTCTTACAGGATTCTGCAGTTTTTAGATCAGACAAGTCGCTCTTCATATCTGAGCTGCATTAAAAGAAGGCCACCTGTCAAAAGCTGGAGGTTTTTCTTTGAATTATTGAAAGGAAAGTGGACACAATGAAAAAGAGATAACAAAAAAAATATGCAATAAACGCATCCACTATTTTGTGCCACAAGGTTACTGACGGTTTTTCAAAACTTTCTGTCGTTGTTAAGTTCAGAGAAAACAACTTGAACTCAGCCAGTGGAAAGGTTCTTTCAAAGAAGTCCAAAATATGCTGGAACTCATAATAAGATCTGTCCCCAAACTGTTCTGCATGTCTGATTTTTGACAAGAAGAAGAGCTGAGTTATTCTGCACGGAAATTACCATTAAACAAGTATTATTAGCATGTAAAATCCAGTTCTTTGTGATTGTCTGCATCACAGTCTATCTGCCCATCTTTTCTTTTGCCTTCAATTCTTCTAGTGTCACTCACACACTTTCCTCTCTCTCTCTCTCACTGCCTCCCTCACTCTCTTCCTCTCCCTCCAGATGATTTATGGATATCTTTTATCAATGTTGAAAGCAGGGCTCATCTGTTCTGAACTACTCAAGTCTTATATCATATAGAGAAAGGGGGAAAAAAGGAGAGATTAGAATAAAGGGATTGCAAGCTGGGCGGTGTGTGTATGTGTGTGTGCCAGAGGAAGAGAAAGAGAGACAGAACTGGCAAAAGAGAGGTAGAGGGAGGCAGTGACTGTCTCAGCCTTCACATGATTTAATCAAAGCCATCCATCACATCTGGATAATTAGACAGCAGCATGGATCGCATGACCAGAGCCCATCAGTTAGAACACACATACACGTTCACACCCATCTCTACTTCCTCAAACAGCCAGAAAACAAGAGGGGAGGGTCCCAGCACAGGCTGAGGTTCAACAGCCGCCTCTCTGTATCCACCCAGGACGGTCGAAGCTAAAACATGTTGGCACCAAACTTAGACATAATCAGTCAGCGATAGACAACTGGGAGCAGTTTGAGGCAGTCAGCCTAAGTTGGTCTCCGTCAGTGGGGCTTTCACTTCCTGATGGCCAATTAATTGTGTAGAATTAATGCTGGCAGGCGGAGAACTCTGCACAAAGCTACATAATGACCAGAATACTGGGCCTCACTGTAGAAAATGTCAAGAAAAAGTCATTTAATGTCATTGAAGTGTTAAGACTAGTTATGAATATGAAATGTATATACACCGATCAGGCATAACTAAATGTCACTGGCCTACCCCCGCAGGAAAAAGCACCCCACCACATGGCAAAAACATCAAACAATCTGGAACATCTTGAGGAACATAACAATCGGCCAAAATGTTAATTTGACCTCCAAACTTCCTAGACCCCATTCTGGTCAAGCATCAGCAGGATGCAGTGGAACAAGTTTGATTGACAGAGGCCCCTCTGCACAATTCGGAGTACCCAAAGGATCCACTGACAACGTCTTGGTGCCAGACCCCATAAGACACCCCGAGAGGTCCTCTGGGACCAACACAATATTAGGCAGGTGGTCATAATGTTATGCCTGAAGGTGATTATATTATCTTGCGTATACCACAGCTATATAACAAGAAATTCCACATCTAATCATATAAAAAACAAGCTGTTCTTGTTGATTTATTTCTATAGTTTATTATTTTACTGGCCATTTTTGGATCTCTGTTTTAAATATTATGAAATATATCCTCAGAAGACCTGCCTTTGTGTTGCGAGGCTACATATACAGTGTAACTGCGCGAGTGGGTTCAAGGGTTTTGAAACACTTGTAAATTTTCAACAAAGAACAGAGTCTTGTGCTGCCATTATAAGCAATTACAGTCATTGTTAGGCTACTTCAAAAATCCCCTCTTTCCCTCCTCTGTCATTAATGCTAATAATATTACATTTATGCCTAAGGTTGATTTGGACTTGCAGATACACAAAACACATAAATATTTGTCTGCTTCTCACAGAGACATTGTGGTTGCATAGAGTTCAACCCCCCCCAGCTAAGCCTCACTGCTGCTGTCCTCGCCTACACTTCTGCACTGTAGGTGTCTAGTTGTACCGTACATTGACCAAATGTTAATGCACACCTTCCAGCCAACTGAGAATTTCGATGGCCAATGTATAAAAGGTGATAACATGGTGTTGTTTTTGCAGCCTGTGGCCAAAATATGTAAGCAGTGCTTGTTGGCTGAGTTTAAATAATCCATTGTTTAATAGTATCCATGTAAACCTCCTTCACGTGAATTATCTACAAGGTTATCTCTCACTGTGCAGTAATACTTCATGCTATAAGGTAAAAATTTGACTTCCTAATAGTCTCTAATGTTTGGGTTAGTATGGTGGAATAACCATGATGTTGATCTTGATATGGTATCTGAGTCTGACATTTAAGAAGATCAAGTCTGCATTCCAAACAGCGTCATTTTTCTCTTTACGGTCAGTATGACCTACAGCTGCCTTTACAAAGTGTGTACTGTTTCATGCAATGTGCATACAATAGGGACATACTACTTTATCATAATATTGCTTTTAAACTTTGACCGTCTTCCTCATATATTGCAGTCTTTAGTGTGAAATAAACTGTGATCTGTCAGTGCACGCTCAGCAGCTCAAGCTTGTTTATAATCGCACCAGACACCGTGACATATGTGAAGTATCTTCTGCTGCTCAAAGGATTGTGGGTCAGAATGGCCAGAAAAGCCTGGGTGTAGTAGAACATTCGTTTTTTTTTTTTTGCAACCTGCATTTTAAAACACTATATATTAGGACATACTAAATAGTTCTGTATAGAATGGCACTATGAATACTGGAATGCACCCTGTGTCTTTATTAAGCCTTTCTCCACTGCTGTCTATCATGCTGTCATATTCCAATAATGAATACGTGTCTTAGGGCCAATTGTTGTAAGCCAATTTTGCCTTAATTCAAAATGTTAAATGATGCTGAAAGAATGTTTTACAGCGTCTCAGTAGATTGCTGTCGAATGTAAAATTGTGTTTTTATGCTGTCGTAAAAATGTTGATTGTTGATTTAGGGAAATCAGATCAAGAGGAGCAAAATTGCCGTAATCCTCCTTCTGTATATATGGTTAATATATAAAAGGCACTCAATAAGGATTCTGCCAATTACATGCACATCAGAAGATGTATTGCATCTACAGATTAGCAGTAATCCTTCTAAGATGTATTTTTATTGTGCTACTTCATAATCAACCGACAATGTGGCTCTTACGCTTTGAGTGATCCTGTTTTAATGCTGACTTTGTGTTTACATTGATTTGATGAGGGGGAGCACAGTGGATCTACGGGCTCTCAGAGGAATTTAAAACAATATAGACTAATGAATGTGTGCATGCCCTAATGAAAATATGCAGACTACAGACAAAGGGTTGATCTTTGCTGATGCAGTGAGAGATCTTGCCCTTTTCCCTCTCTTCTGTTCCTCACATATTCTCTTACTGAAGGTGCGAATGAGTGACTAAAAGCGCGGCGCTGAGATCTGAGTTTTTTCCATCTCGTCTCCATACTTCATATGCCATGACATCTCTCTCATTTTCTCCTCTGCCACCTTCCCTCCGTCTCCTCCACTAATAAACACAATCACACATGCAAAAGAAAATCACATCCTCATTTGTCATTATCACCTTATCTCCTCCTCAGATGCAATCTTTTCTCGCTGCATTTCATTTTCACTTGTGACTGAGTTGTCGGAGCAGGTAATAAGATGGTTCGAGCCTAAAACAGATCAGATTTGTCACAGAAACCAGCTGGTAAAGTGATGTAAGTGCAGTAAAAATGCAACAGATTTGAGCATTGTGCACAGTGTGTGTGCGTTTCCGTGCATCTGTTCGTCTTTACGTGTGTGTCTGTGTTTTTCACACACGGCTGACTGTGTGTGTGTGGATTGCGTCTAAGGGGAAATGAAGGCAGTTGAAAATTCTCGTCACTCGCAGCATTTATGCTCCCACAGTGACCTGTCCTGCCAGTCACAGCTGAAAAAACATGTGCTCGCAACACAACACAGACATAGACACACACGAACAGGACACGTGCAGAGTGTGTCTATGTGTCGAATGTGAGCATCGAGCGACTCCAACAAGTGTGTTTAGCCATTGGTGGAAGAAGAACTTGAAATATGCACACATACAAATGTGAGTTGGCATCACTGTTTTACTCAGTTCCTCAAATTCACTTGAATGGCAAAGTGTGTAAATGATTCCAGCAGTTAGGGATGTACAGGTGGAAGAGTGCACCCCACCACATGGCAAAAACATCAAACAATCAGGAACATCTTGAGGAACATGACAATGGCCCAAAATGTTAATTTGACCTCCAAATTCCCTAGACCCAATTCTGATCAAGCATCAACAGGATGCAGTGGAACAAGTTGGATTGACAGAGGCCCCACTGCACAAGCCAGAATACCCAAAGGATCCACTGCCAACGTCCTGGTGCCAGACCCCATAGGACACCCTGAGAGGTCCTCTTGTCCATGCCCAGTGGTTCAGAGCATTTTTGACCACATAAGGGGGACCAACAGAATATTAGGCAGGTGGACATAATGTTATGCCTGATCGGGGTATAAGTGTAGACCAGTTACAATTTACCACTACATTAAAGATGCCATATTTATTTTGATGTAACATTTTCCACAAAAACTGTAAACTTTTAGGTGTTGTCTACCTGTCAATGGTCATTTTGCATTGATACCAATATTTAATTTTAAGCCTTTATCGGCTAATATCATTGTGTATCCCTTCCCGGCATCACTGTTGATCAAATGTAAGAACAAAACGCACCTCAGGGTTTACAGTGTAGGTCTTGCTTCATAGTTTTAGCCACTATTCCACTGTTTTCCAGACCAAATGACTATATGAGGTGCTGAGATCTGATGGTAAAGCAGCAACAGAAAAGGACGTCCCAGTGACAAACCTCAGGGTAGACAGGCGTATTTGGAAGCAAAAATAAAGCAGCAGAATTATGACTCAGCATATTTACTTTCTTGTATGTCATTCCAAATCTGTCTCCCCTCATCTCCTGTCTTCTCTTATGACTGACTCTAAAATAAAGACGCAACATCGCCAAAAAATAGTTCCATACTGTGATCAATAAGGAATTATTCCATATGCATTACATCAAAATAAACATATTGAAATAAGTATATTAAGACTTCCAGCTTTGGGTACTGACTACTGTTTTAGTATACATTGTATTTTCATTAGGTGGAGTCAGTTAACAACACTGGAAGAAAGTAGGGTTAACATGGGGATCATGAGATCACCCTTATGTAACAGATGCCTTTCATGCTTAACTTTATTTCTTATCATTTTATATAAATTTGCACCAATCAGCCACAACTTTCAAACCATTTGCCTAATACTGTGTAGGTCCCTTTCGATCTGTTGGGCCATTGACGTGGGACCTCTGCGGGTGTCCTGTGGTGTTTGGCACTCGGACGTTAGCAGCAGATCATTTGAGTGTTCTGGGTTGGGGGACTGGTGCCACCATGGATCTGACTTGTTCCGGTGTCTGCCTCGAATTCTCAATCAGATTGGGATATGGGGAGTTTGGATGAACACCTTGGGCTCTTTGTCATGTTCACTGAGCTTTTCCTGAGCGGATTATGCGGTGTGGTTGGACGCATTGTGGGGGAGTGTCTGGGTGTGTCTTTACCGTGAGGGAAGTGTGCTCGGTTTGCAAAGATGTTTACATGGGTGGTACATGTCAAAGTAACATCCACATGAATGCCATGACCCAGGGTTTCCCAGTAGGACATTGCATTATAAGAATCAATCATAAATGTCATCTTCACCTGTCAGGGGTTTTAATATTGTGGCTGATGACAAACTGCTACTGACAAAATAAGATAAGCGACAAACTGTCTGAAAGCAACCTACAGCAGACAACCTGTTGAGTGAATGCAGAGAGGGCCCTGTGTTGCCTTGAGCATTTGGATAGACATATAAAAATACTCAACACGTGGAATGCAAACAGGAACCAAAAATGTTCACATATTGGGCACATATGGGATTAAGCACTTTAGGCATGATTGTAGACCAGACATGAAGTTGTGCAGGGCATCATATGCCACAATGCACATTTTCACAAATTACTCAGTATTTCAAGAGATCCCATAGCGTACATGGTGGCACATTTGAAGATACAGCCAAAATACCCTTTTTATGGATCTTAGTAAATACAAAAAGTTCATTTAAAGCCACTTCACCATTATTATAAATCTTTTAACAAGAAAAACAAACAAAGGTTTTTTTTTCTATTGAGGGCTCTTGTAGTTCTAGTTTGTTGTAATTTGAAAATGTAGCTAGTGTCATTACAAGTAGCTCTTCACTTATTTGAAAAAATAAGATAAATGGTTTTGAAAATAGCTGTGCGACCCTGTCACTGCTGGGAATTATAATTAATCGAGAAGCTTCGTAATATCTGTTTATAAATACTCTATATCTTTACATGTCTAAATTGTATGTGATAAATGAGTCTGTATAGTTGTTTTAGTGGATGGTTTTTTAATATAAAAATGTAGTAGAAAACCACTTTCTTTTAGGGAAGACAAAAAAAATGCAAAAAAGTAGAAGTGGTGATTTCCTTTGAGGAAGACATGTAATGAGAAAAAGTGCAGGGCATATAAAAATGCTTTACCTGCCTCCCTGACTCTTGACTTTTTCCTCTTCTCTCTCACTTATTTTACATTCTGTCCCTTTTCCACCACATTTTCTTCTCCGGTGTCCCCTTCTTCTCTCCATCATCTGTTTTTTTTATTTATTTTTTTATCTCTGTTCCCCTGGCTGTGCCCTGACACTCCAAAGCTCTGCTCCCCTCATTAACTCTCTTTCATGGAGCTGCAGATGACAATAATTGGTTTGAAAACAGGAGACAATGGGATACAAGGATTATCCCCGGCTCACACCCACCACCACCACCACCCGACACCCACCCCACGAGGACATCACTGCTCTGCATTCTCCCCTTCACTTTCTGCCCTTGTCTCTCCTGCAGACTTCAGCTCTGCTCATCTTTTGTTTCATTACTGCTCATATTACTCTTCCATCTTTCCTTAGACTCTTTCAAACTTTTTCCTCACTCTCTTCGTCTTTACCATCTTATCATCTCCCTTTCTTATTGGGCTTCTTCTCACCCCTTCTCCCCCACTTCTTCCTTCATATTTTGGCTCATAGAGCTGCAAGATGAATCCCCATAGGGATAAATCATCTGTTCCTGCCAAAAGTAGAAGTGACATTACTGATACAATTGTGCACACACACACACACACACACACACACACACACACACACACACACACACACACACAGTACAGTATCAGTTTGTTTACATGCAGAACACAT
>OMNN01017328.1:1264-13886 GCA_900302755.1 Chromis chromis
TTTTAAAATCTCCTCTGTAAAAACATTTGGTTTTAGTAGTCAACAAAATCAATCAGAAACTTTGCTGTTGGCCTTATTTGATGTTTGGATTTCTGTTTCTTTAAATTGATGCAAGTTCTAAACTTTTTAGGTATATGCTGTCTAAATTGCATTTTTAAAGCATAAAGTATAAAAAAAATGAATACAAAAACATCATTGTCCTTTTGTAAGTAATTAAAAATGCCCCTCTATTCACCTGTACTGTCTCCCGTTAGGTAATTCTATATAATATTATTAACATCTTTCAGAATGTACAGCAATTAAATATAAAGGTGGGAAAAAAAACAATCTAGATTATTATTTATTAACAGTTCCATCCATCCATGCTTGAAGCCTATCCCAGCCGACTCAGGCGAAGGCAGGGGACACCCTGAACAGGTCGCCAGTCTATCACAGGGCCACACATAGAGACAGACAACCAAGCACACTCACATTCACACCTACAGACAATTTAGAATAATCAATTAACCTCAGCATGTTTTTGGACTGTGAGAGGAAGCTGGAGAACCCGGTGAAAACCCACGCATGCACAGGGAGAACATGCAACCTCCACACAGAAAGATCCCAGGCGTCCTAACTGTGACACAAACCTGGGATCTTCTAGCTGTAAGGCAACGGTGCTAACAACCGAGCCACCCTGCAGCCTTATTAAGAGTTAAACACTCAAAAGTGTAATAAGTTCTGTGTGAGGTTTATTGGTTCAGCTTTTATAGCGGTCAAACAGCCCAACTACTGTCGTCACATTTAGACTGAAAGTATTGATAAATCTGTGTTGGTACAGAGACGTCACCTCTTTTCATATTTCTCCTGCTCTCTTAAATCCTGTGTGAGGAGTTGAGCCAAAGCAAAAAATAAATTAAAAGAATACAGAAAGCCTGTTATGTGAAGTAAACAAAACTGTACAAACTTTGGGGAAAAAAATGTATGAAAATAGTAAATGTTGTGCTAATCGGTATTTCATCAGCAATGGCAATATGCTGACTTAGGAAATATATTTTAACCTTCTGGACCTCAAAACCCTGAGGCTGGAATGTTGTCTGTCTTTAAAAAAAAAAGTTTAACTTTCTAGTGGTGTATAAATGACTTATCTGTTCTGGGAAACTAAACCAAATCTAAGCTTAAAATCATGATATTTGGGCCGCCATTTAGCTCATTGAGTTAAGGTGATACCACATGGGCTCAGTCCCTTAGCAGCGGTCATGAGTTCAAGTTTGGCTCAAGCCCATTTGCTGCACTCTCCTGTCTCCCCACTTTCACTCTGTCTCTCTACCAATAAATGGAAAAACCATATTTACCAAATATAAATAGTTTATACTTACTGGATTCTGTGAAAAACAAAAAATTCTGCACTTCTTACGGGTGAGCCACGAGTGACCCAGCTGTGAGTCGGTTGAACTGCAGGCTGTGTCTACACAGAGCAGATAGGAGACAAGTATGGAATCAAATTTGGTAGGAGCTGTGGGCACATGAAAAAATGTTCATTCTGTTTTTTGGTAAAGTAATTAAATAAATCTAAGTTTTGTTTTTTGTTTTGTTTTGTTGTTTTTAATTGTGGCCTTATTGCTTTTTTTTTATATCCCTCTACTTCTAGCCATGTTTATGCTGTTTTTATAGAGGCGTGGGAATTTATATTACTGTGAAAAATGAGCCAAGAGTGAAATAAAAAAATGGATTTAGAGTGTTAGGGTATTCATTACACTCCTCTCTCCCCAGGAATCCTCCACAAAGGCAACGGTGAAAACGTCTTCCTGTCCCAGCAGCCCCCAGTCATCAGCACTGTCATGGGGAATGGTTTCTACCGGAGCGTCCCCTGCGGCCCGAGCTGCAGTGGAGCAGCCCGAGACATGATGCTATTTGCCCCTGTGGCTCTGGCCAGCGGCCCTGACGGCTCTCTCTTCGTGGGGGACTTTAACTTCATCCGCAGGGTCCATCCGGATGGATACACCAGAACCATACTGGAACTCAAGTGAGAACCGTGATCTTGTTGGGTATGCTTGTCACAAGACGAGACTGTGCTCAGTGGGGATCTCCCACACTGGGAAATGGTGGGATTTTGTGCATTGGATTGACTTAAGCAAAATTAAAACAAAATTAGCTCGGCTGATATGGATTAGCATGGCATTAGCTCTGGTTGGCATCTGTGGTTGTGATCTGTTTGATCTCAGTAGAATACTTTGTGAAGTTTGTCTCCATGCAAAGGCAGAGTGTGTGAGGTTCAGACATCACAGCCTCTAATCTACCTCTTTAGGATGTGAGAGAAGCTGAGAGTCTTTGCTGTGAAACAAAGATACTTTTTTCTGCGGATTATGACGATGATATCTCCTACTACGCTGCAGGCACTACATTCTCTATTTCTGTATTTTCTCAACCGTAGAATCTCGATGGGATTGCACAGTCATTTGTCCTGTAAAGTATTCTCCTTATGTAACTTTACTCTCTCACTCGCTGTTATTATTGTATCCCTGACAAATATTTCTGGTTCAGACGGAGGTTTCACCGTGTCTGTATTTGATACTTCCCTGTCCTCTGGGAGGAAATGCCAAAAAATCTTCCTGTTTAGGTTAATATTTAATGTGAAACAATACAGCCGTCTAAATCAACCCTAATCTCACTTTATGAGCCGAAAATTGACTCGTAGTAGCCTATGAAATTCTGAGTGACTCTCGTTTGCATCATAAATAATTGTTTTTACCTTCTCTTCTCTCCCTTTCAAACACTCCTCAATGGCTTATTATCAGGAACCGGGACACCAGACACAGGTGAGAACTAGTGATTAACACCACCTCCGTGCACCTGCACACAAAGCAAACACGCACACAAAACCATGTGTCAAGAGAAAAGACAGGACATGTTACAAAATACCTCATAGCACTTTACCTTGGTTTGCTCGCTGCAAATTGCATTGACCCGACTTCCCCCCCGGAAGCGCACGGCACAGCCGAATCTGCATTTACTACGATTGCATTTAAATTTTACTGGGCGATATTAAATTTGTAAATTGGAAAACAGCCAAAATGTCAAGGATTTCATTTTTCAGAGGATTACTGAAAGTCTGTTTGGAGGATGCATCGGTTCACTCACTTCCTGAGCCGGGCTAAAAGCCTGAGGCCTGGAATGGCCTCACCGTCGTCCCTGGCCCCAAGCAATGATTGGTGGTGTGAGCTCAATACACCGTGTTTGACAGAAGATTAGACAGATGTTATAGGGTTTGAGTGTGCGCCCGTGTTTGTGTGTCCGTCTGCGTGTGTGACGCTATCGTGGGTTATCTCGGGCCGATCGTGTGTGTGCTTGTGGGCATTTGTGAGAGAGAAAGACAGGGTTGATCCGATTTGAAAACACAGAGGATTTTTCACGATACCGTATCTCTACAATGCCAAAGTTTCAGGCCGTGCAGATATGATAACCTGACTGGGTGTTCATGGTTATACTTTGTAGGTGGGTGTGCATATATGTATGCATGCACGGTAAACATGTAAATATTCAAAGCATGCTAATTTCTCCTAAGCCAGTGTTTCCCAACCGTGGGTTCTTCTGCAGCTGCAGTCATTATGCATGGCATGTGTAGAAATTACAGTTCAATTTGGAGGAAAAAATACATACTGATGCAGCTACAACACCTGGAAACATCTGGATGTGAAAAACAGTTAGCAAGCAGGCAGAAAAATGTAAATGATCTTGTTCAACAGCTGGTTGAAACACATACAGTAGCTGAAACTAATGTAAGAAGAAGAAGAAGAGGCCTTGATTCGCCATTAATACATTATAGCAAATAATTTATTCCTCACATAACACAGAGTTGTGAGGAAGTTAGGGTCAGAGCGCAGGGTTAGCCAAGATACGGAGCCCAGCTCAAAGGCCCAACAGTAGGATTTGAACCCCTGACCTTCTAATCAGCAACCCAGAGCTCTAAAGGCAGAGGATAAAAGATTAAATTAGCTTGAAGTGGATAAATGGTTAACATAGACAGCTAAAAGTAATGCATGAAGACTTGAATTAACTAGCAAAAATGAATTATGGTTAGTTGAAAGAGATAGCCACAATTAATGGATAAATGATCCTCTATATCAGCTAATTAGTGGCTCATATATGGACAAATGGTTCGAATAGATTTAAGAAAAATAATGAAATTGGTGAAATAGTGAGCTTAAAGCAATGGATAAATGGTCAAATTTGCACAATGTATAAATGTTTGAAGCGTCTAATGACTGCCATTTGTTGTAGTGCAAATGCAAACTGAATAAATCAGCCTGAACAGTGACTGTTCAGTTGGATGACAGAGATAATTCCACTATTAAAGCCTTTTTTTAAATTGCTAATTGTTAAATTCCAATGTGAAATAAATTCAGAAGAACACATTTGGAGGATGATGGTGGGTTTCTGAGTTCATCGTGCAGGTGTGAGGGAGCATATGAGAGAAAAAAGGTTGGGAACCACAAGTGTAGGTTCAACACAGCATGAACAGCACTTTGAATACCCTTTTTTACCCTGGAGGTTTCCCCTTTAGTTCCGGCTCCTTCTTTTTCTCCACAGCAGCTTTTTACTGTTAGCAGCATGTTAGTGTTTCTCTTTTATTCTATACTATTGTTCTCCTAAGTCAAATACATTAATTATTCATCCATATTCGGCTTTCAAAGCTTTTCACCATGCATTCTTCCCAGCAAAGTGCCTATCAGCCGACAGGGCTTCAAAACAAGGTGCTCTCTGAGGGGGAGACAATATGGGAAGTACTCAACGTGAAACCACCGTCTATTCTTCCCCTTCAAGACTTTGAGTGAGGAGTAAAGCAAATAGGGGAGGAAGTCCTCAATACAATATTATCTGAGAGCCCAGACGGTCGATTCAGACAGTCAGGAGCAGCTAGATCACTGTGTCTATCAGCTCTGATCATTGTTTTGTTATTATGTGCACAGGGATCAAGGGAAGCTAAAGTGGGATTGTTTGTGCAGTGGTTGTTATTGTTGTTCATTTTACTTCCACTGGATAAATGTATTCGGAGTAGTGAGCATCTAATTTAGAAAAAGACAGGTGAAGTTATTTGTAATCAGCTATATGCACCGTGCAAAGCTTGTGGTAGCTTCCAGAGGCCCAACAGATATGATATGCTGCGCTGAGCAATGGCACATTTTGAAACTCGGTGAATAACTCTCTTAGGATCAAGTTTAAATTATGTATGTGCAGTTCAGAGCTGAGCTCTGTAAACAGTTATGCACTTAATGGACTAGATGACTGACAGCACCCTCGCCTATGTTGCAGTGTTTTTTTTTCTCTGGGTTGTGGGAAGGTTCAGTCTTATATCAAATGGAAATGTTCTTTTTTTCTAAAGTAAAACTTGGTGGTACAGAGCAGTCTCACAGCATACAACTACTGTCCAAAGCAAACAGAAAATTGTAGGGAATTATTAGTCCCCCAAAAAAGGTTTCAGGTGTGAAAAATACTTTAATTGGGAATAAATATGTAAAAGCCTGACAATAGAAATATTTGTCTTGACATTGTAATTTCCCGTGTGAGACTTTTTCATTGAATAACCACGGAAAAAAGGGAAAAAGAACATTTTAACGGGTGTCTTCAAGTTTAATTGTCAGAAAGCCTTTGACCAGACCCGGCTGACATTGGATTTCACGCTACAAAGTAATTGCTTGGAACTCAGTTAGTTACAATGTTCAAAGAGTAAAATTTAAATTCCCTCTCACTTTTTTTTCTTTTTTGCGATCACTGTGTTTAACACTGAATAATGCAACACAATAGCCTGACAATATCAAAGGTTTCATGAATTAATGAATTGCAGACTATAGGTACAAAGTCAAGACTTCTCTGTACAGCTGTGTGCCCACGCTGTTGCCATTCATCCTACACAAAGTACTCTATATGGCTCACAGTCAATATAAGGGTAAATGAAGTCAGTTTTCACAGCGGGCTCTCGTACTGTAAGCCTGAGGCACCACAAAAGACTGTTTCATATAAAGAGTGTGAGAAGTACATGATTGCATGTTTCTTCTTGCATACAATAATGAGAACAGAGGCATAATGTGTCCATGTCAGTCTTTCACTTTCAGCTGTATGGATATTTTTAAAGTTTGCTCTTGGATGTTATCGCCACCCCGTTTTTGTTTCCCCCTTTTTCCTGTTGCAGTTTAGTTTGTTGTATTGTGGACCATGTTGCGTAAAAAAGACGATACATTTAACAATTAAAGATGACTTCACATCTACGCATACACATAAAATGCACATGTAAAATCAAAAACAGAGACATGATGAGCACAGCCCACTCTCAGAATGCACAAGTGTTCTTGCAGCAGAGGTGTCAGATTGCAGAAGTTTTATGTTAGGTTTTGGAAAGATCCACATGGTTCTCTGCCTTATTCGGTCTACACATACATTTATACATAAGGTTCCGTATCGCCGCTTGACATGTGGGTACATTTATGCAGACGAATAGTTGACTAACACTATAAAATCTTAGCTCTGACAAAAATATCCCCATGGCTTCATTGTAAGCAGGTCTCTGTATACTGCTGGTTTCATACTCTGCATTACACAGGTGTGCATTAGAACATAAAGAGACATCGGTTCTCCTTTATTTCCTTATTAAATAAAGCAAATTTGAGCATTACAGATGTGTCCAAAAGTGCACTTTTACAGCCCATTGAAGCAATGTTCCATTCATATATGACTAACCAAAGGCACACAGGCATATCTGCATGCTTTTGACAACAAAGAAGCTGTGAAAGGATCTGAATTCTGTCTCATTCTACAAAGATCTTTTAAAATAGCCTGGACAGAATTATTGCCACACCTGAAAAGTGGTGATAAATAAATGGATTCTAGTGATATTTCAAGCGGACTGCTGTCTTCAATTAGTATCACAGGTGTCTTCAATTTTAAAATCTGTCATTCAGCCTGTTTTAATGGAGAAAAGTGCTCACTGGGTTGTTTGGTATCATTATCACACTGAATGTGGACACGAGAAGGGAAAGAAGAGAGTTGTCAGAGGAGATGAGAATCATTTTTTTGGAGAACACAGCTGCCAATGTTATTTGGAGGTTTAAGGTCCATTGGGAACCAGCCAACCTCCCTGGATGAGGCTGCAAGAGTTATATTTGCTCCAAATTGACCAAGAAGATAGTTCAAATGTTGGAACTAGAACAAAAGAAAACTTCAAAACAGGGCGCCGCTTTCCTCTTGACCTCTGAGATTAAGGTGCAACAGTGTCTGGTTGCACCAAAATTCACTTTCTGAATGGAAGAGGATGCAGGAAGACACCAGTTTTGTAAGAATAACATTTAAAAAAAAAAAAAAAAAGCTTGATTTGTGTTTGATAAAATGCATGTAGACAAGTCGCAATCCTTCTAGGAGAACGTCCTTTGGACAGATGAAATGAAATTAGCTCACAGAAGGAAAAATTGAGCTTTCAAATAGAAGGGACACCATCCCCACAGTGAAGCATGGAGGAGGCTCAGCGGTGTTGTCTTGAATCTGTGCAGGGTCACAGTGAAATCAGTAGATAATCAAGGCCTTCTGAAGTGAAACATACTGCACCAGCGTAAGAGCGCTCTGTTTCAGTCACAGGTCAGGATAAGGATCCAAAACTTACATCTAAAATCACCCGAGTAACACTGAACTGTTCTGTAGCGGCCCGCTGTGAGAACTGATGTTAAGCTAATTGAACATCTATAGAAAGAGCTGAAAAGCACAGTTGGGAGGAAACACCATCAAACTGGAAAGAAATGCAGCAGTGTGTAGAAAAACGTACTAGTTATGTAGCAGAAGTACAAATAAATATGTAAATATTATGTGGCATCTGAAATAAGAAGCACTGTTCCGTCAAATATGGAATAGAGGATCATGGATCCAGTTGCTTTTTTCAGCATTTCAAAGAAAGTTGTGATTTTTCTTAATGAAGTGGAATGGTACCAATACTTTTGGCCATGTGTGTTTAATCAAATTCCACCCCTTTGCTCGAGTTATATTTTATTCTGTTGCAAAGCTCAGGAAATAAGGTGTCTAATTATGAAGTGGGAGTAATTCAAATTCAGTTTTATGTCAAAAAAAAAGAAGAAACATCCACATATTCTGTTCTGCCTCCCGTGGAAAGATTTACTTTAAAAGGAGGAATTAGTTCTGATCATTTTGTAGTGTTGCATCTTTTAGGTTTTATGAAAAACTGTTACGTGAGGTTTATGTATTATAGCGTCTATTCTAATAATGCAGCACCTTATCAGAGCGTTATCAGGCATGTGGATCCAGGGCCAGCACTTTCCTCTTGAACAGGATTACTTCTGCTTATGAAGGATGGCTCGCGGTGCTCTTGTGAGGATTTGCTGTTTTTCTACTGACACTGAATCTGAAATGCAGTTTAAATGTAGTATTTTAAAGGAGCATGTTGACATTAGCTTGTGTTGCCTTCGTCGAATGGGATATAAATGTTAGTCGTGACATACAAGGAACATATTAATCACTGATTTAATACTGTGAAATGAATACTTCATAACCATATTAGGAATTTTCCTAACATGCCCAATGCTAAAAATGAGATTATCACTTAGAACTACTACTCAGCTGCGGTGACTGTGGCCATCTGTACTATGGAAATTAGAAGACATTAATCTTGTTGCTTCAGCGCAGGCACAGGTCTACTCCTGGAGCCTCTCACACTAATACTATTCTCTGGGATGACCTGATTGTCTCTAAATACCTTTACCTCAACTGATGGTGTTGTCTGGCCATGAGCACTGAGGAATATTATAATTTTCCAAAAAGTAGGCTAGTCCCTCTGTCAGTAGAACTTCAAACTGCAGTGTGATGCAGCATTGGGCGCGTAGGAGAAATAAACAACTCCCAGCTCTGTTTCATGTCCGAGGAATACGCACTGCAATGCATCTTTACCACTGAATCTGCCTTACTTTATTTTCTATTAACTTTGTTCTCTTACTAGCACCAGCCCGGCACACAAGTACTATCTGGCCATGGACCCGATGGGGGAAGTTCTGTACGTGTCCGACACCAGCAGTCGCAGAGTTTACCGGGTGAGGAACCTTGGCCAGCCAAAAGATCCATCTCGTAACCTTGAGGTAGTAGCCGGCACGGGGGAGCAGTGTCTACCTTTTGACCAGAGCCACTGTGGAGAGGGCAGGAAGGCCACTGAATCTGCACTCAATAACCCCAGAGGTAAGATAATATACACAGTAGATCTGAAGAACTCACTTTCCCGGGCAGGTCATAGCTGCTGTAGCCATGGGCATGAATTACATTTATCACATTTATCATTTCCAGGCTAATATATATAGATTTGTGAACAGTACTCACTGATCAATATTTATCAGCGCTAGCTATGCCTAGCTGCAGGACTCGGTTTTGCCTGGCTCTGTGAAGGTCAGTACTTTAGTACCGAAGCAGCTCATTACACCAACATTCTAAGT
The DNA here is from genome assembly GCA_900302755.1 of Chromis chromis. Lineage (NCBI taxonomy): Eukaryota > Metazoa > Chordata > Actinopteri > Pomacentridae > Chromis > Chromis chromis. Next base: position 10,720 of record OMNN01017328.1, read on the forward strand.
AAAGTAGTTTGCATGTATTTCACCCCCAGCTCTCCATTTCATTCTTGGCAGAGAGCAGTATGTTAAGTATCAGTTCTGGGATCATCATGGGGCACACCGGTATCATGATCTCATAAAAAGGCACTTTGATAACCCTGGAACTGGCTGTGAGAAACTGTGTGCTTTGAAGATATTTCTCCTGGAAGTATAGCATTTGAGAAATGGTAATCCATGTGGGAGAGTGATATCATCTTTTCAAATGACAATATTGTGATCACCTTAGAAAGGCCTTACACACGGTCGCATTACCATATGCATCAATCTGAGATGCTTACAATACCTTGTGACAGTATTTACAATCATGGATCAGTAACCCTCTTAACCCCAAGGAGTTTCTGAGCGTTTCTTTGCTCCTGTCACATTTGTCCTCACCGTGGTCTCATCTTTCACTGCAATATACAATCATGCATCTCTATGGAAACAGCACAGCCATGGCTAGAAGTGGAGAGAACTCCAAATTGCCTTTTGTGCAGTTAAACAAATTTAAAATGCAATGAATAATAAAAATGAAAACAACAAAAATCAAATTTCTTTGATTAATTATTCACCAAAAATTGAAAAGACCTGGAATCAACATTTACAACATGTTTCCAAGTATCCACAGGTGTTAACAATATTGGAGAAAGAATACAGTGATCCTAGATACCCTAGGACTGCTACTTTCATTTCAAATTTGTTTCCATACTTATCTCTCTCTGCTCTGTTTAAAAACAACCTGCAGTTCAGCCAAAGCTCTCAGAATTTTTTTGTCACATTTCTGTCGGTTGCAGATGAGTTATTAATTGCTTTGTGATTGCACCGAACAGCACAGAATGTCTTGTTCCTTACAAAACCTGGCTAATGCAAATCCTTTATTTTTCTTTTTTTTAATGAGACAAGTAGAAAAAGGTGATTTTGATGAAATATTAAGATTCTAGGCTTAAATTTGGATACTTTTTTCAACACATTACGGAAAAATAGCTTGAGGAAAGTTGAAAATCCAATGATTTTTAATTGTTTCTTGCTCTGATAAATTTTGTAAATTTTTTCAAAGATAACTTGCTGGTTTGGGGTCCTGCGTCATGTCTGTCTGTGGGTGATTTTATGAAGTCAAAGAAAACAACTTGATTAATTCCCTTTTTCTGCACAAATTCTTTCCACCCAGGCTGGTTCTATACTTTTTCAATTAATTATTGGATAACACGCACAGTGAACTATTGTTCTGTTTTGTCAGACTCCATTGTGCTTAAATGTATTTGTTAAATTAGATTTCTGACTGTCTTTACTGCTCAGATGGAAATATAAACACAGTAAATATCAGCTACAACATTAAAACCACCTACATAATATTGCATAGGACCCCGTAATGCTGCCATAGTAGATCGGGACACTTACATGGGACCTCTTGGGGTGTTTTATGGTGTCTGGCATCAGGATGTTGGATCCTTTGGGTGCTCAGAGTGGGATCTGGGGAGTTTGGAGGACAAAGGCTTGGTCTCTTGGTCTTGTTCCTCGAGCTGTTTTGCGGTGTTGCACGGCTCGTTTATCTGCTTGGGGATTGCTGTTACCATGGAGTATGTGCACGGTCTGCAGTAATGTTTAGGTGGGTGGTACGTGTCAAAGTAACATCCACATGACTGCCAGGACTCAAAGGTTTCACCGCAGAACATTGCACTATTATGAGATGATCAGTGTTGTTCTCTGCATTTGTTGTGGCAGAGTGGTTTATTTTATATAAGTGTAAACTTTACCCAAGTGTTTCTGCTATGACTGTTTCTTGTGCTATGTTTTGACTAAAGAGGCAATCATTTTGCTGCTTATTTCTCATATAATTTGTAAAATAGCACTTGCACTGTCGCGCTTAGATATCCTGTGGCATTAAAATAATGCTTAATTGGTTGAAGGATCCAACTGTGTACTGCCACAAAAACACCCCATCACATTCCCACCAAGCAGCCTGGCAAGCTAGGATGGATTGATGGATTCATGCTGGTTGTGCCTTTTTCCCTCCGCCCTGCCATCAGCGTTTTTTAAAATCTAAATTGATTTTTAGCAGGCAACATTTATTTTTTTCCTCCACTCTTTATTCATCCAATTTTTGTGATTATCATTGTTTGCCAAAGTTACTTTTAAAGGTAATTACTTAATTTACCCTATGTGATTAACCCCAAAACTGACAGTTAGGAAATGTTGTTTTTATATTCCTAAAAAAAGGGGAAAAAGGAGGTTGTTTGCCAGAGTACTGCTGGACCTTTTCCACAGCAGAAGCTTCGCAATGTCACAGTAGGAAAAGGACAGGTGTGACTAATAAAACTAACAGTCCATTCATGTGTCCCAGTTATATAGTCCAATGACGCACACTTGAATAAAATAAGGCCATCATTATTGGTTTTAGTGCGCCTGTGCTTTTCTTGCTATAACAGGTCTATTGTGTTTTCTTTGTGGTCCACAACTCTTTACATAAGAGCAGTCTATTCTGTGTTGCATTGACTTATTCACAAAGCCGAAAATTGCAAGAATTATGAGCAAACATGTCAAAAGTACATTATTTCGGGGTTTGCTCTCCGTCTCCTGCTCCGTGGTTTTCCTCCTGAGTATTCATAGCAGTACAGGGCCACGATTGGGCCAGTATAGAAGTTGTGTGCAGGTGTTCAGGTCGGGTCAGTGAAGGTGGATTATATACGAACGTGGCTGCAGCATGCTTCCATGCACATCCCGAATGACGGGCACAAAGAGGGAGCCAGTAAAGAGACAGACAGGGCTAGTAAAAGGTTTATGGATTCTTTTGATGGTCCACTGGTGCACGGATGCAGCAGCCCACTGGGATTGTTCTGCACACACACTTATTGTGACTGATTGCATGTCATATTGCAGTACTCACCAGTTTTTGACTTGTGATTAGCTGCTGGCATCGATGTCAATGTCATAATTACAACTGTATCTATTGGATATATTTGACTTAAAAAAAACATTTATTTGTTTTTTAAATTATGATACACAAGGGCCTAAAAATCAAAGAAACACAAGTACCTCATGTTAATCAAAGTAATTAAATTGAAATGATATTATATTATGCGTTGCCTCAAATAGCTAACTCTACAATCATACCACCATCTTGAGGTGTCGGGTGACATTAACACTCCCAAGTC
>OMNN01017328.1:14124-40396 GCA_900302755.1 Chromis chromis
TAAACTTTATTTTATTGTTCATTTTATTTTATTTTACCCTTCATGTATTTACTTATTTACATATCTATTTTGCCTATTTACTATCACAACTATTATTATAATTTTTGGCTTTGTGTTTATGATTGTACCTTCTATTTTCTTTTATTCCACTTGGATGTTGCATTTTATTATTTTATCTGGGGTTGTTGTCTGACCAGGCTTCTTTTGTTCAATGTTCTTCCTGAGTATCCTTCTTTTCTTTTTCAGCCTGTCTGTAAAGCGCTTCATAAACTCTGTTTTTTAAAGGTGCTATATAAAAAAAGTTATTATTATTATAAAAGTACATGGAAAGGTGCAACTCTTCTTCCGAATAGCTTCAAAAGGGGAAAAAAAGCTGATAACTTTGGATTCTAATTGGAGAATTTATTAAGTTGTGGTCTTTAGTTGGGGAAAGCTCCGTCTTTTTTGTTCTTTCTGCTGTAAAGTCTCGAGATAAACGTTTAATTATCACTTTCTGATTTCGAAACCATCCATTCAGTTAACTAGATGTCCAATGGATTTTGAGTTACAGTAAAGCTTCCCTTTAACAAGCTTAAAATCTTCTACCGCAGCAGCTCAGTGCACTTCTACAGCACACAAATTGACCAACAATTGTACACTTTAAAGTCCTAAGAGACATTGTTGCTGTAATTTGAAGAAATTGTCAGTAAAAGTGGCTAATAGCCGGCCACAAGAAGCAGATAATGTTTATCTTGTTCTTATGACAAGGGAAACTTGATCTTTGTATTAAAAATGACAATAATAGCTGGACTAATAGGGTAAGCATGGCTTCCCCTGGCTTACAGGGGGAAGACGGCACTTGTAGGCACTAAACTTAAAACCAGGATACGCCTGTCATATTAAGCTTTTCTAATGCAGAGATGTCTGCAGATTCAGCTCTGATTCGGTCCCAGCTTCAGCCCACTTCAAGCCATTTGAATTAATGCACATATATTTCCGACATTAAGCCCGGAGTGTCGATTTGAATTGGTTAATCGTTCCACCCTTACTTATTAGCTGACAGGAGTGGATTCCAGCGATGTGTCTTCCCAACTATTGTACTACATTTCTATTTCCTTTGTTCTACCCGTCTGTAAGATGAAAAAAAAAGGTCTTTCGGGTCTCCTCTGACTTCTGTCATCAATAAGGCATCCTGACCCGCAGGGAAGCTGGGGTTAGTGATTTTTTTGTCTAGTAAATGTACCTACACAAAGTGCAACAGTTTGTCTGAAACACTGAAATCATCACGGCCCCAGTGATGAGATATTTAATTCAGCTGTGCTTCATTTATTTATTATGCTGTATACAAACAGGCTACACTGTGGAAAAGTGCTAGCCCCTTTAAACTCTTCGATTTTTATAAAGATTTATCTTCAGCAACAAGCAGAACAAGAAGTCGTTCAACAGATGGCCTCCACAGAGCCGTGATCTTAACACTGTGGAGATAATAAAACAGTCTAAATCCACAGAGGAAATGTAACAAGTTCTCCGAAATGCCTGGAACAACCTACCTGCCAAGTAACTTGAGTAAATGTGCATAAGGGTACCTTAGAGACCTGGAGCTGTTTTAAAGGCTGGTCACACCAAATATTGATTTGATTTGGTTTTTTTGTTGCCTGAAAGTATCCTCACATTCCAGAGATTCCTATTTTAGACTTTTTTATGATGTGTTTGTCATACTTATGTAAGTTTATGCTTACAATTCCTCCTAACTTAGCCGTTCTTCATATATCCTTTTGGTTTCATTCTAATACATACTATGTACTATAAAGCCTTTTTCAGACATGGGATCCATAACATTGCTGCTTTTTTTTTAATCTGTTAAAGTGACAGCATTCAGTCACTTTGACGTTGAAGTTGCTCATGTTTTCATTCAGACAGACCCACCACATTAATGGAGACAGCCATCAAAAGCACACAATATTTGTCATACACACAAGATTAAACCGACTAAAAGACTAAATCTAAACTAATAGGAAGCTTGTCAAACTGTCCCCATTATTAATAGGCTAGTTTATTCATGATTTCTTAAACACTGAAAATTCTGTCGATGTGTGATGTGTGATGAATCTAAATAGTAAAATAAAAATATCCCGACAGCTGTGATGGAGCTCCGGACTCAACCTGAGGATGCCTGATATGTAACAAATCATTCAACTGCAGCTGATAAACTGGGGCTCTGTGCGACTGCTCACCTGCCTGATGTGAAGAAACGTACACAGTTTGACTTGCCGTTAGATGCTGATCGATCGTGTCGGGGATCATTTATAATTATACGTAATTAATGAAGTTACTGCTGTTGTGTTGTGCCATGCATAAATGCACACAGCTCTCTCTCTTTGGAGACGCTCGTATGGATCCTGCTGCAGGTATTTAAAGAAGCTCTGAGGGAAGACTCCTACAAACAGCTGGAAGCAACAAGCTGAACTTCATCATTTTGTCAATACCTGGATTACATTTATTATTGAGTCTCATTAATTCGAACTGTTGGTCTGTTTTTCTGGCAGTAAAGTTTTATTTTTACAGACATTCCAGTTTGTAAAAGATGTGAAATTGTAGAGCAAAGGAAACGAGAAAGGTTTCTTCTGATTTTGGCATGGAAATGGTGTCTCTTGCGCTCTTCGTGATGTTTTTGGACAAATACTGGTCTCGAAATGTAGGAAAAGCCTTCTTCAAATCGCTTCACACAACTTGTGCACGTCTGTCTGGTAATGTGACAGCATGCAGTTCAGACTTGTGCCATGTTGAAAGATGCAGAAATGTTACCAGGGTGCTCATTCAGACATGAAGCCGATGCTGTCAGATTAACGGAAAGGAGGAGCGCCTGTCTGAAAGGGGCTTAATTATGCAGTAACTATATACAGGGCAGTGATAATGTGAATATGAACGAAGGGAATAGGACAAGAGGAACATTGTTATCTATAATTCTGTCATTTATTAGCATCATCGTATCGTGCACAGATTGCCCACTGAGTAGTGAGTTAAGTTAAGCAAAACATGAGCTTGTAGAATTCCTTTATTGTCATTGCACAGTGTACTTAATGAAATTAAGCAGCAATCCTGTCTCCAGTGTATTTACAAAATCACACATTTTTTTAAAAGTGAGTAAGTAAGTTTGGGCAGTGGTGGCCTAGTGGTTTGTGAAGCGAACTTGTAACCGGTGGGTCTCCGGACTGGCAAGAGGTTGAGGTGGGGAAGTGAGAGCGACCGCTTGTCCCAGTCACCACCACTGTGGGCCCTTGAGCAAGGCCCTTAACACCTGACTGCTCCCCGGGCACTGCACCACGGCAGCCCACTGCTCCTAGTATGTATAGTTAAGGTTAACTTTGAAAAGGGTGGGTCAATGCAGAGAAGAAATTTCCCCAAGGGGATCAATAACGGTTAGATTTTTTTAAAGTACAGTAGGAGATGAGCAAATACATAATATAAAGACAAGCGCATGTATGAAAACAGTGGGACAGCTTATTTTTAGGTGTATTAGGAACTATAAAAACAGTAGTGTAACTGATGTTGCACTTCTGGATATTGCACAGTGCAGAACATATACGAAAAAAGATAATGTTAAAAGTGGTGCAAACATCACATACGAGGTGTCTTCTCTTGGATTTGCATGTGTGTTGGGTAAAAAGGACAGTATGGTCGCTTCCCTTTCCATGTTTTGTCATATTCTGCATCCATTGTCTTCCACGATATCACACTACAAAGGTTAAAATGGCAGATTCCTGTGTTTATTTTGTGTTTCCATCCTCCAGCTCCCATGGAAACAGGCCACTGTATGGGTGAAATCATACACAGTAGTCTGGAAAGGTCATGATGTGACTAGAATGGGCTTGTGGGGGCTGCATTTGCACAAAAAGCATGTGCTGCCAGAAGAAGTAATAATCTGCCCTCACCGATTCCCACCCACTCAACCTGCCCGCCGCTCGGTCCCTCAGGTCGCTCAGGAGCTCCAGCCACAGGCCCTGTCAGTCAGGCGACACCCACAGGCCTGCATGGCCTTTCTTGATGGAATGCTGTCTGACGTCGGAGGCAGACAGCCCGTCGATATCGGAGCACAATAAACAAATGTAGCGTACAAGTGTCTCCATTCTTCAAATGCCACTGTTTCTAAATACGGAGCAGCTCCAAGTACGGCAGGAGAAATTTGATTATGATTTCCCCTTAGAAGAAGGGAGGGCTGATGAAAAGGAAACAAGGAGATAAGAGAAAAAGATTGTAGCTGACTCCTGCTATAATTTGACACATGATCTTACGGTTATTATACTCAGCATATGTGCCCCTTAAACCTTGGAACACGCTGTATCTCCTGCCTTTATGCAGTAATGGAATATTCTGTCCCCAGAACCCTCCTGTTCACTCAGGGTAAGGTATTTTACACTCTTTGACTCACTGCAGTTCACAGACTCTCTTCTGTGGCTAATGTGCTCCGACTAACCAGCTCTTATAAAGGCTCTGGAGATTTCTGCCTGGAGCCCCCTGGTTCGCTGTCATCTATCTGCCACAGCCCACACTCCTCCTCCCCGCACCCTCTTACCAATGGTAATGAGTGGTAGACTTCACAGAGAAATATCTGTCCGCTCCTTTTTTGAAGTTGTGCCTCTGTGATTCTCCACCATTGATCTTGTCTTGTGTCCTCTGGTGAGCTCCTCGCTCCAAATTAGAGCACTTCCTTCTTTTTTCCTCACTTCTTTCCATCTTTTTTTCTCCCCCTCCAATCTCCTCCCCCTCAATCTCATCGATGGATCACCCTCGCGCCCCAGTGTTGACATATCTGCACGAGGCCTGCTGCGACACATAATATTGTTACAACACGGCAAACAGTTGTTAAATAGTAATCCATAATTTTAATTTCGCCAACAATGCCGCAGCGCTATTGAGCCCTCTGCCGTTGCCCAAGTTTGTAGTCTCCCTATAGCGTAAGCTGCAGGGATTATCCTGTGTCCTTCAAACACTCACTTATGAATACAAGATCTGGGGCATTGTTTAGAGTTGGCTCCACATGCGGATCTGCAGTCAATTAGCTCGGTAAATAAAAGGCCTTGCTCCATTTAGGATGGATCCCATGTCTGACATGAAAGAGGCGTCAGTCCCACAGGACTCAACAGCCTTGGCTCAGCTCTAGACTCCCTCTGTTCGCAACATGAAGGAGAAGCGGCTTTTTTTTTTTTTTTTCCACATTTGTTGAATAATAGTTGCGTGTATGTAAATATAACCGTGTCTTCTCTGTCTGTGTTTCATGTGTTGGTTTGGACAAAGACAGTTTACTGATTGAGAGTTTAGTTGTGTTGCCATGCGCAGGTCTTATCTGTCATTTGTTGACTGGTCCCAGGCAGGAAAGCTGACATCCACAGAGAGAGGTGTGTGCATTTATGTGTGTGCAATGCCAGTCTCTCACTCTGACCCACAGGGGGCAGACTAATGCCCTTATCAGAAGCTGACATGCTGCCACCACGTTTCTCCCTCTTGCCCCGTCGGCCTCCTTTTCTCTCCCCCCTCTTCTTTGCTTTCTTTCTGCCTCTTTCTCTGCGCATCTCCACACGGACAGACACAACGCATTTGTCCCCGTCTCACCGCGAGACACGCCGTCGGTGTTGAGATAGCAAAAGGTTGCCAAAAATGTAGTGTCGGGGTTGAAACCGGTCGCGGTTATTAGCATGTTGAACAGCCAGGGTGATTAAAAAAAGAGCCACGTCCGGGGGGTGAATACGCTCCACGTGGCACGAGGCTGCTCAGCCACCACTCTGACCAGGCTTCATGCTGTACAGTATCTGTGGTTTTTGGCGGGTGGTTGACATATAAGCAGCTTAGGTGAATGAATATCTTCACACATTGGGCGCCGGTCTCATTTACAGGAATGGCTGAAAACATGGCAATGTGCAAAGGAGCGTTTCCCAGTTTGTTTCATCAGTGTGAATCAAGCATTGCTCGCTGTCAGCAAGCCCATACTCAAACCATTAACTCAGCAAACACCGGTCCCCTGCCTCTACTCAGGCGGCAGAGTCCTTATGAGTGGTAGTGTCCTTTAACAGCACAGCTCTAATCACTGCAGCATGCATTTCACTTTTCCTGAATGTGCCACTTGCAAAAACTGTACTCGCTAGCTGCACCAGTGAAGTTCTAAGATCTCCCACGGCTGCGTATCCTCTATGCCAGCTGCTCTGCGTTATAACTTTGGAATGAATATGCCATTGTTATTCTACCTCTGGCTCCCATAGCATTTAGCACAGAGTGATTGTTGCGTCTCACAAAATAGAGAAAGGGAGGTAGAGGAGGATTAAATTGATGGAGAAAAAGAGCGAGCTCAGAAAGTGAGAGAAAAGGGAGCGCAGCCGAGAATAAAAAACATAATATGACGTTAATGGTGAAAAATAGAAAGTGGAGGGGGAAAAAAAGTGAACAGGAGAACAAATGAAATGGATAAAGAGAGAGGGAGAAAACTCAGTGGTTTGCGTCTAAATCCTGCATGCAGCAGTTCCAACGCCTCATCTGCATATTAAACTGGCTCTGTGGCTGCATTTTCCTCTCAGAGGGTCAACTATCATTGTTGGTTTAAACAGAGCACTGCTTCGCAAAACAAGGGCATCTGATAAGTCACACTGTGCTTTTTTAGCTCCAAGATTGGGTTTGTGTGTGAGCATATGCACAGTTTTTAACAGCCTGCTCCTGTGTTTCATTTCACATTGACCGAGCTTTTGTCTTTGCCCCTGGACATTCCTGCATTAATGATACACACATGAATTAATCACACGGCAAGGGAAACAGCAGCATACTCTATGATAATGCAAAATAGAGAGACGCCATTGGGTCATGCTATTTCTACCACAGCTTGTTTTCTCGCCACAGCATCCATGATAATTAGAAGAACGCCATTGGTTTGTGAAACAGACACGCATCGCTGAGCAGCCACAATATGAAGTTATTGCCAGGGACTCGTCTCTCCTGAAACTAATGCTAAGAATATAGCTGCCAGTGGCGAAACCGGAGGGCCAAGCCAAAAGAGAGGGCCAAGCAAAAGAGCACAGCACACAGGTGCATCAGGATTTGTCCAGCCAGTGAACCGTTTTTTACATAACTGGGGGGGAAAAAATGCAGAGATGTGGCTCGAGCCGTGTTGGTATATTTACTTCTGACTCTGTCGCAGCCAAGCAGTCTGTTGTGTGTGTTCCGGACAGAGCTGCAGGAATCATACAACGATTCACTCACCACTTTGAAACACTGACAGGCCTATTCAGCTCGATGTGAGACATTAGTGGATACCATTTGATTCATGCACTCACACTTTACAGCACATGTACTTATTGAAGCATATGCTAAACATACAGTACCGTACTGTGTGACGCTACAAATCGCTCTATATGAAAGTTTCTGATTCCTTTTTAGGATTAAATTGAACACTGCACAATTAAACACTGTGAAATGTGCTAACACGGTAATACTGAGCTAACTTCAAACCACCACAGCTTGGATTTTAAAAACTGTGGAACAGGGCGAAATATATGTAACCTGACGCACCAGATGGTTTGTTACACCGAACCATCTGAGAAATTGTCCTTTGAAACTGTTTGGAATAAGGCAGGCCCTTTCACAAAAAAAAAAAAACCTTGGCAGGTGATTGGATGAACCATCTGTCTATCAGCGTCTATCACGGGCTAACTCACACCTAAAACACGTCCGTAGCTGCCAGTAGTTTCACATAGGGTGCCGGTTGGCCTGTCGAACTGTGGATTGGCCACACGCACTGGAAGTCTGGCGAGATGGATTGCGATGACACGAATCTCACGAGGATCCAGCTGCCTCACAAGGTAAACATAAATCCAACTGACAAAATAGGTTGTTTGTCAGTGCCTTCCAAACTGACCCATATAACTGTTTTCTGATCTGGTGGCACATTTAACAGAATGACATGCCCAACCAGTCTTATTATCAAAATAACAAAGACACCAAATGTGTTGGTGCTACAGACTCTTAAACTGTCACTATAATGAACTCTGCTTATTTGTGGTCAAAGTTTGGCTGCAAAGGTGTAAAGTCAGGACACTGGCATACACTATATCTTGCAGAGCCTGCTATGAGAGTGCAGGAATACTAATTCTCTGATAAACTTTTGGTTTGGGTTTGTCTTTTGAAGTGAAAGTCCTGTAGGTGTTTTTTTTTTTCTTCCCTGAATTATAACAAGGTCACACCACTTCCACATAGTCATTATTTACAAGAGGTAATGAGGTTGCTTGTCAGGAAATGTTGACATAGGTCACTGAAGCATTTGAGCATTTTTTTCTTGGTGAAGAGTCCCTCCAGACAGAATGAGGACTTGGCTGTCAAACACCAAAAGTGATTTCAGCAAAACTCTAAATAGTGGCTGATTTCACTGGCTAAAAATGTATAAAGCTCTGTTCATTGGAGACACAGACAGAGTGGACAAAAGTTTTCGATAGATGAATGCGTTGCAACAGAAAATCAGATCGGATTGTGGTGGTTGGTTAAGAAATTACCACCAATAACACCTTGAAACTACTTCAGAATTTCCAATCATGTTTGGATAAAGTGATGTGATGAAACAGCTTACTCCTTGTTTCTCATCTTTGCTTCCTATTCTAAAGACTCCCTCTGGGGAAATGCAACACATTTCACTTTATTACAGTGTCCATATGGTGTTTTCTGTATGCTAGAAGACATATCATGAGCGGAATAAGCAGTTAGCAGCATGGCTGAGCATTTTCGCATTGAAACTGCAGCGTATCGATGACAGTTTTGAAACCACAGATTCAGACTTCTGGGGTTGTAAAACAAACCTAAGGAACCAATTCTGTCAACTTGCAGGGTGGAGCTTTCTGTGTCATTATTCTTATTCGTGAATATGTAAGACTGAATTACTACTTACCATTGTGCAGCTTTGAGTAGTTGTAGGCAAACTGATGTGTTCGAGCTTCGAAAGATTATTTTCATGGGCAATACTTCTAAATAAGTAACTTTGATGCACAAAGAGGAGTTTTTTGGGGTTTAATTAATGACCAGAGAAGGAGTCCAATTCATCAGCGTGCCCAAATGCTTTGGAGGTAACATTTTTAAGATAAATAAAGGTATCCTGTTGTTTTTACGGTTAGGATAAGTTCAAACAAGTAGGAGAAGCAAAGTTTTCTCTCAAAATACCAGACAAATGCATTGGGGGACCAGACTGTGATTACAACAAAAAGAACTCGCAGAAAAAGCCTAGATGAAAACATGAGTTTAAATGTGGTCTGATGGTGGTGATAGATGGATCATTGCACCGTAGTCCGGTTTTATGTATTGTCATGTCGCTGCAACTTTATTGTTCACCAGATAAATGGGTAAGCAGGAGCATTGATTCATCTTAGAGAACATCTAGTCCCCGGTCCTGATAACCATGAGCCACAGGAGGATATTTTGGGAGGTAATAGTCTGCCCACTGTCAAGGACCAAAAAAAAAAAAAGTACAGAGGGCTTAGTAGAGGCAAATTTATGCTGACTTAAAACAAGACTCTACCTGTAAAACGCCTGCTACTCAAGCAACGTATTAGCGAGAACACTATACAGACTGACAGCTACCTTGTTTGTAGTCGCGGTGTGTAGAGTAGCTTCAGAGAGATTACTGAAGCTCACTGTGTGTGTAATGAAGCCCTGAGTCAATAAGACATGCAGGCTCAAGGCCAAAGGCTGAGTCCGTGCGTCAAAGGTGCAACGTTTGTGCGGCTAAGTGTGCCCGTGCGTGCCTGTTTTTGATTGACAGCCCGCAGATCCCTGGACCTACTCTGCTTCCCACCATGCAGGGACAGACGGTTAGTTATGGCCGCCTTGTTATGTGTCTGGTTGACAACGTCAGCGTGATCATGGGAAATGTGACACGCGTGTCCCTTTAACTGGTCGAGATGGCCACTGCTGGCAGCCGGCCTGTCAGACTCCACTGGGAGCCTGGCAGACTGACAGGAGGAGTAGAGCTTTGCCACTGTGGGGGAATAAATTGCATTTACTCGAGGTGAATGCCCAACAAAAACACACACACAAACACACACACACACACATATACAGATAGAGGTATTTGTCTCGGTCACCAGGGGTGGAGGGAGTTCTGATGAGGCGAGAGATAGTGAACTCGTGCACATGCAGGTTGTTTCTACCTTGATTCTCTAAACACACTGACAGAAAGACGAATAAGCAGAGTGGTGGTGGCAGGCATGGGTTGGAATAGCAGTTCAGTTAAACCTCCCTGTGTGAGCGTCGGGAGGCCAGCTGGTGTTATAGAGGTGGGAAAACAGGAGCCAATAATTGTTTACACCTGGGTGCCATTATCACCTGCAGCTCTCTGAGAGTCCATTTGTCAGATCTCCATCCAAAGAAGCACTCACAGTTCTTTTTGAATACGTGGAAGCGAAATCCGAATCGGCTGCAACGCCAACCACGTTTGACGAAGACTATACAGGAAGCTGCCTCTGGCTCAGTCGCTCTGATGCCTTTGTATGGGAGAAACTTTGTTGGCACAGATTTGCAATCCATAGTAGTTTTGTGCCTCTTTTCCATTTTTCTCAGTCGTGAAAACATTTGTTCCCACCCCCCCATCTGATCCCAGTTCCTCTTTTTTTGCCATTCAGAGCCACGCTGGTTTGTTGTTGTGATGGCGTGTTTGGTAAAAGAGTCTCTATTGATAGACCTCCTTGTGTTTGTTTGATGTTCTAAACAGTGCGACATAATCTGCAGACGCTCCGCACTGATCCAAACCCCTCAGCCTTTCATGAAGCTTTCTAGTCCAAAGCATTTCAATTGCTTTTATAATTGAGTTTGTCTGCTGCCTTGTGATTGCTTTGGATCTCTCTTTTGCTATCAAACAAGGCAATTACTGCCAAATTGCATTTTTTTCCGAAAAAAAAATGTTTATTCGTACAAAAATTAGCATGCAACTATTGCAAAATCCTCCAATTCTTTGCATGCTCGCTATGTCTCGCCTCGCCATACATGTGTAGACGGGAACTATAGCAGCTCAAAAAAGCCAGCTATCAATAATTAATTAATGCGGGTTAATATGTTAACAAACTTATAGTGGTTGATAATTAGATGAGCCACAGTGTCTGATTCAGACTTAATTACTAAGCCACTGTGGGGGGCTTTAATGAATAATTAATTACCAGAAGCATGAATTATTTCTGCTTACCAAAGATCTACCAGAAATACACGCCTGTGCTATTTTGTATTGATTGATGATAAGTGCTGGAGGAAAATAAGAGCAATCGGAAACAGCACTTGTACTACAGTTCTGCGGTTCATGGATGTGCGCGTCATAGATCATAGAGCGGTGCTCCAAGCGGCATGCACAGAATCACAACGTGTGATCGATTGCAGCACGCACAAAATACATATGACATTTTTCAGATTCTCTTAGTACTGGTGTAGAATCAGACAGTCTGCCAAATGCACACACTCATACTCACATCCAAGCACATGCGCACACAATATCAGTATGGTGCACGGTGCCATTTTCACAGTGCGGAGATTGAGTGAGCGGGTTTATTTTCTCCCCTTTAGTGCACATGGGCAACCTCAGTGTCTTCACCAAAGTTGTGTGTCTACGTGTGTGGGAGTGTGAATTTCTCATTTGCAGACACTCTGATTTATCCGCTCTATATTTGCATATGCGCACAATGTGATTAACTGCCATGCCTTATCTTTCCGCCGAGCTACTCTGGCGCACGCACGCGCTGGCATGTGCGCACGTTCACATATATGCACACGTACAAAACGGCGTTCCCGAAGAGGAGTAATGAACAGTAAACCACACAGCCAGCTAAGGACTCCGAAACAGTGTGTTATTCAACTTCACTCACAATTGCACTGTAGCAGTTAGTGAAGCCTCCGGGCTTTCCCCAGCTAATATGGTTGACTTTATTTATGGCCAGGGTGCCTCACTGGGGCCAGTTGTGCAGGTGAAACTGTCCATCTGTCTACATTCACTTGTCAGTCACACACAGTTACTTTGTACAGAAATGCCATGGGCCACAATCAGCTACAGCTAGCATCATTTAGATGCTGTAATAATATGTCAGTCCATATCATTAACACCCACTGGGCCTGGGGACATGGGAGGGCAGATTGAATGACTACACCTCAGGCGGCTGGCCTGTGTGTGCGTGTCCGCGTGGGTGTATGTGAGTGTGTGTATGTGTGTGTATGAGAGTGTGTGCACGAGTCCCCCCTGTGTGCACATGCACTGCGGTTGTGTGGGTGTGTGAAAGTTTTTCAGGTATAAATGGAACTTCCAAACATGTGCACGCTCTCTGCTCTTTCCTCCATAAACACGTCCTTTAAATAGGTTCCTTTTGCAGAATGTGTGCTTATTTTGCATAGGTGGTTGTTTCTCCCGCTGACAGACAGTGATGTCTTTGTTTTCTTTACAATTTTTTACAATTCCTCCTGCTTTCATCCATGGCGGCAGCTCTTTTGGCAGGTTTGCTGTCAGCATTTGAAAGGTGAAAGTACTGTAGGAGAGAAACTTGAACAATACCAGATGGCTGACTTCCTGTGCTCTTGAGGGCTCAGGTGTTACAGTTATACACACACACACACGCACACACACACACACACACACACACCACATCCTTATGCTACTATTACTACTAAATAGCATTCGCAACTTATGGTATAATTAGTCTTTGCCTCTATTTCTCACCTTACACCTTTCCTCACCTCTTCCTCACTCGCAGCAAAATCCCTTGTGGCGTCTTCTCTTCAAATAGCTGTAATCAACTCTGATGTTCTCTAAGACCCCTCTTCAAGGCATTAATCAGATTGGATTGTATTGCAGTGCCACGGGGGGTCGTTATAACTGATATTCTTTTGACAAGGACACAGAACAAAGAGATTCTTTGATTGAGAGTGATTGGCCTGTAATGGTTAATTGAAGCAATTCCTCATCATGCCCCTTTGTCTTATCACCACCTCTCTTCTCTTTCCCACCTCTTTTGGCACCGCGCGTCCTTTTTTTCTCTTTGGCTGCGTTTTCTCCCTAAAATCTGAGTTGAATGTGAATATCGTCACTGTATCATCCTCTCCTTCACTCCACTCCGCTCCCTCTGTTTTTTTCCAAGGTCACCGCAACTCGGTCTAATTCACTTTTCTTTGATGATAAAATCCAGTCCCAACTTTAGCCAAATGTCCGTCTCCCTCTGGAGTTGAGATTTATCTCAATTACTTCTCCACCAGTGTGTGTGCCAGCTTCTAAACATGAGTATCAGAGTGCCAGGTTCACCCAGGGAGAAACGGTAAATCTTTTGATGTCTTGTGAGTATCCATTGGCTATACGGAGAGGCTGTAAATTCCCCTAACGCAGCACACAGCTTTATCCACAACAGCAGGAAATCCAGCTTCTGACAAGGAGAATGTGGACTAATCTACTGCCTTTTCAATAAACATGGCGAAATACTCTTAAATAACACATAAACTGTTGTAAATCCTTTCACCGATGCCCAACAATAACAGCAATATTTCTCCATTGTTGTGTTTGTGCGAGGATGAATAAGTCAGCCTGGTTGCGATTTGTGGGAACATGGGACATGCAGATCAAGAGGATGCATGCGGAGGATGTCATAAAAGAAATAAAGTAGTGGAGAGGACAAGTTTAGGATGGAAGCCAATGGATCCAAAGTAAGAAGAAAGACTAATATCCAGCCACATAGGGAAAGAAGAGAAATCAGTATCGAGAGAGTCCTGGCTGGCTTGGCATGTCCTTGTGCAGGATTTATGAGCGCTAAGATCAAGGACAGGTTTAGGGTAGAAGTGCTAGGAGGAGGAATGGATGAGAAAGCGAAAGGAAAGTAGGAAGAGTCCGAGGATGGCATTCAAAGCAAGGAAAAAGCTGTGAATTTCAGGCCTAAGTAGGCTCCGACTCCACTGTGGGTTGAGACGTCCCTCTTGCATAATGCCAGGTGACAGGAGGAGAAATGGCAAGGCCAAGAGGAACAGAAGGAAAGATAAAAAATGGGTTGAACAGAGGAAAACAGAGCCCAGACATTACCGAGGGGTCAGAGTTCACTGATTTGATTAGCACTCGCAAGATACGGGGGCAAGATAGCGCAACAAACAAAGCAAAGGACAAGGAGGAGAAAATAAAAGAGAGGGAGCGAAAAAGAGAGCAGAAGAAGATCAAGTAGGGAAGGATGGGGAGCAGGGGGAAGCTATAAGAGGAGAGGAAAGGTGTTGTTGGAGGTGGGGGGAGTGTTGGGGCTGTGTGGGTGGTGTAATCTGTCTGTGTCAGAGGGATGATGAAGGGGCCAGGAGGGAGAGCTCTGCAGTTCACCTTCTGGCCTCTGGAGGAAACACACTGACCCTGGCCCTCCCCCCTGCCCACCTCCCTTCTCCAGCGCCGCTCCACCTACACGATTTATGACTCACGGGGTCGGCCCAGGGTTGCTCGGTCTGAGGACATTTGTGAATCTAGTTGTGGCGGCGGCGAGCGATGTTTGTGTGTGGACAAAATCACGTGTAAAGACAGCTATTGTATGTCAAGGAGGATGAGACGTTAGTGCTACCTGGGGGAAAAGGGCGGCAGTGATTTCTATCCTGGGATTGGAGAGCGAACACGGAACGCATCTCCGCATAATCCACTATGACAGAGCTTGAAGGGAGAAAGACTGACAGAACCCAAGAAAAAAAATTTAAGGGAAAAACGTTACGAGACGACTGCATGAGGGAGGAGAAGTTAGGTGATGTGCTGCATACTGATGGGGTCACTCCAGTGTCCGTTTTTTTATCATGATATGCCTACGCATGGTCAGATCGCTCATTGAATCTTTTTGAGGAGTTTAATTCTCTGGGGATTTGGTGCAAAGGAAGGCAGCTAAATGGCTGAGGAAGCTCATTATAAAGAAACAAAGCAAAAAAAGTCATTTGTAATAATTACATCGTGCCTTGTAAAAGTTTGAAGTGCCTTTTCCGCTGTTTTCTGACATTTTAAAGTCGCACTAATCAATACATTTGTATATGCAATGTCTTAAGTGACTGTTTGTACTCGTAGTGATGAACCCATACATATATAATTATCACCTGACTCAGCAGTTCCCCTGCTCGAAGAAGTGTTTTAGCATCTCTCATTTATCTTGTTTTGGTTTTATGACCTGCAGTTTTAATGTTTTGGTTTCACACACCGCTCTCATCAGTCTCATTTCTAGCTTCACCAGGCAGCTGTTTGGAGCACACAACAAAAACCTAATATATATCACCTGTCTCACACTAAACGGCGCACAGACAAAATTGGCGATGAGCTAATGAATATAGTGGAGCACTTAGCTGCTAAAAAGTCAGATATTTCCCTCAAGAGTTGGTGGAAACCCAAAAAAACAAGGCTGAAATGACAATAAACACTAGATTTTCATTTACCAAGTGACTACTGTTATGATTTAAAATGTCTGCTGGGTGTGCCATTAGGCAAAAGTTTGCCAGCATGTTTTCCATAAAAATGTCATACACTGAAAATATATAATACCACCATGAGATCAAATAATCTAGTTAATGCAGTTTGAACCCTCAGACCGTATCACATTTTAGCAAATTTTTTACTGCAATATAAAGTCCTGCACCTCCATGGAAACAGCACAACCACGTCTACAAGTAAAGAGGACTCAAAATTGTCTTTTGAACAGAATAACAAAGTTATAGTGCCTTAAGTCATTAAAATGAAAAAAATGAAAATTGAATTTCTTTAAATATTTATTTAGCAAAAATTGGAAAAACCTGATCAACATGTGCAACATTTTACCAAGTGCCTACAGGTGTTACCAAATGGTGACTCTACATACCATAGCTATTTTTACTACAAGTCCCCGGACTGGCAAGAGGTTGAGGTGGGAAAGTGAGTACGACCACTTGTCCCAGTCATCACCACTGTGGGTCCTTGAGCAAGGCCCTTAACCCCTGACTGCTCCCCAGGTGCTGCACTGCGACAGCCCTCTGCTCCTAGTATGTATAGTTAAGGTTAACTTGGAATAGGATGGGTCAAATGCAGAGAACAAATTTTCCCAAGGGGATCAATAAATGTTAGATCATTATTATTATTATTATTGCTTTCATTTTTTGTATTTGTTTCCATACTTGTCTCCAGTCGGCTGAGTGTTAACACAACCTGCAGTTCAGCTGAAAAGTCTCTCAATTTTTATCATGTGACTGTTGGTCTCAGCCAAGTCACTAATGATATCTTGGTTGCACCGAGAAATTCAGTATTTTTTGTTTTTTACAGAAGCTAGTTAGTGCAAATGGTTTATTTTTTGGCAAAATTTTAAATGAAAGATGTGGAAAAAATGATTTTGATGAAATGTCACAATTATACGCTTTGATTGGGATCATTTTCCAGACGAAAAGGCACATCACAGACGAGTAGTTCAGGGACAGTATGAAAGTTGAATATCCAATGATTCCTTTCTGCTTTTTTCTGTTTCTCCCTATGAGAAATGGTGTAGATGTGACTCAAAATTTAAAAGATAAAATACCTTTCAAACCCACTGAAGGGTTTGGTGTACAAAGGGAGGAAGACAAACAAGCGGATTAATTGTAAAAGTAATCAACAGATGGATCCATATAGGAATCTGTTTACATCCTTCCACTATGCCTCTGTGTAGGATGTGGTTTCCTTAACTACAGTAATAAGCCATGAATAAAACGTATTGCCAATGACACATCTGTGAACCACATGCACTGGAGATGGCGAGTAGGAATACTAAAATATGGCTTATTGTCACAAATGCTAAGTGAAAGCAATCAAGGGGGGAATTGGCGGCGTGCGGTACGAGAGGTGAGGGTTGAGTCGTGGAATATTATTGCCGAGGCGCTGAGTCAAAGGGCTATTCTCTGTATGGAGATGAGACAGGGATGAAGGTCGCTCCTCATCCATAACAGATGATTCATAGTCTGCCCTGACCTTTAATACCTGGACTTACCTCTCTACCTTTCTCTCTCTGCTCGCCGTCTACTGCAGAGCTGCACTGCAAGGAGAGTTCAAGTATATGCTGTTCGCAGCAAAAACACACAACTCGCAAAGCTTGTGTCCATATGTGCTGTGCAAATACAGGTATTCACGTGTGTGTTTGGAGTGTGGATGCCCATTTATAATGCACATTTGTGCGAACGTCAAATGTCAAAAGTTCACTGCGGCACCCTGCTCGCATCTAATGTGACAAATAACTTCTTCCTCCAGTTGCATTGTTCTAATCCCTTTAGTGGGCTCTGGAATGGAAATATAATTACATTTCTGTGGTGCAGTGCCTTTGATAAGACAGCCGCTTGCTGAGCTGAATGTCTAACTGAGTTGGATGCCTCTCCGAAGCCCTCTCCTCTCTGCACTTTACTTCTCTGCCTTACTTACTCCACTCCATCTCCTCTCTTCCGTTCTCTCTCTCTCTCTCGCTCTTTACATTTTCTCCTTTTCCCCTTTGGTTCTTCTTACTCCCACTCGCTGTCTCTGTCATCTCCTAAAGCTCATTCTGCCTCTCTCTCATCCGCCTAGGTATTGCAGTGGATAAAAGAGGTGTTGTCTACTTCGTTGATGGCACCACCATTCAGAAGATTAATGAGAGGGGTTTGCTCTCCACTGTGATTGGCTCAAACGGACTGATGTCGACGCAGCCGCTAAGCTGTGATGCACGCATGGACATCAGCCAGGTAAGCTAATAATGCTGCAGAGTTAAAGTGACTAGCAGAAAAGCAGAAGCCATGTTTTGCTCCGAATTTTGCTCCTGCTGTGTCAATAATCTGTAGAAAAATAAGTCTCCTGCAGGACTTCTGGGGCAACTAATTAGTCAGTAAATCAAAGTGGCAGTCAATCACAAACTGTTTGTTGCTCAGTTGCAGTCAGTGATTGTTTTGCCAATCTACAGAAACTCTTCCACAGAAACTCTGTGTGACACCTTCAGACCAAAGATAGCTGCTGCACAGGTTTGATCAGCCAGCCTTCAGATCACACTGCTAACTTATATCAGGCCTATTAGAGCAGATGATAAATTATAGATGAGCTACTGGCTCTATAGAGGGATCTCTGCCCACGCATAAGGATGCAAGCGTCTGTGTATGTGTGTGTGAATATGCGTGTTCAGGCCGGGTGAGCTCCCAGAGGTGCTATTATATGTCTTTAAAGGGGCCCGTGCTACCTCACAGTTCTTCTGTTTGTTAGTCATAGGTCCGTGCACGGCCAATCCTGTTCTTCTTCCATGTGTTTGTTCTTATAAACTGCTATGACCTCAGTGTGCCCCCAGTATTGACGGAAACTTCTGCAGCTCTGATGAGATAAGCGTTACTGCAGAAATGTATGTTAAATGAACAGTGTTGTTTTTAAGTACAAAGTTAAGCTGATCTTTGGATTCCCCTCACTTTTTTGTTTAACCCTCTGAACTCCAAGCAGTTTCTGGGCATCTTTTTTATTCCTATCATATTTTTTTACTCACTGTCGGCCCATTTTTTTAGCTCTGCACCTCTATGAAAACAGCACGCCTATGGCTAGATATAGAGACAATGTATAAAATGTAATTTATGCAGTATAACAAAGCTATAATGTAACAAATTATTTAAAAAAACGTCTTTTACAGAAATTGCCAAAATTGGAATCAACGTGCAAAATATTCTCAAATGCCCACAGGTGTTACCAATACTGGAAACTGCAATCTGCTCTATGTAAACAAAGCCTGCAGTTTAGCCGAAAGTCCCTGAATTATTTTGTAACGTGACTGTTGGTTGCAGTAGAGTCATAATTTTTAGAGCAAATATTTATTTTGGGCCATTTTTTAAATGTGAGATGTAGAATAAGGAGATGCTTGAGTGAATGATAATAAAATATCACAACTTTAAGCTTAGATTTAGTTCATTTTCCCAACAGTACAACCTGTCACAAATGAGTTGTTCGAGGGCAACAGGAAGAACGTTATGATTCTTTTTGTTTTACAGTTTCTGTCTCTGACAAATGGTGTAATTGTGGAGATTTTCCAAGAACAACATGCCCTTCACAGCCACCAGCGGGTTTTGGGGTTCAGAGGGTTAAGGAAGTATAAACCACAGTGGTATTGTAGCTGTACTATATTGATACAAGAGTTTTCCCCTCCCTCTTTTCACAATAGCACAAAGCATCGGATGTCAAGTGTTAAATATTGTAGCAATTTGTCCACATTCAAGGTAAATTCCCGCTTGGAACGTAGCAAGCTGTGCTACCCTGCTTCCACTAAGAATGTGCAAACTCTGTAGTTTAGCTTTTTACACTAGAACTGATTCACACTCCCTGTTACTTTCTGTTAAAGCCACCTGCTGAGTCATCTGCAGCTCAGGCACGCCTGCATAGGGCAGCTAGCGCCTGTTTAACCGTTTTTCTTTCATACCAAAATCTGAAGCCACTGGTAGTCCTGAGACCACAGTCCTCTGTACTTTACCCTGTGGTCTGAACTAAAATGAACTTAGAAAAAGAGATCTAACATATGGAGTTATGCAGTAACATACATATTTCTGAACTCACAGATGGTACTAATTGACAGTTGAGAACATCATCTCCCCAGCTGGTGCCAAATAGTATTGTAATTAAGCATAATTTTGACATACTAAGTTTATGCTATATGTGGTACCACAATTCAGAGAGAAACATTGTACTGTCCATTACATTTACCAGACACATGTAGTTATCAGTTATGCTGCAGAGTAAATTTTCACACATAAAACAAGGAATGATGGAATAAGATGTGATGCTTTATTATAGATACCAACAATATACACCGATCAGCCACAACATTATGACCACTGACAGGCGAAGTGAATAACATTGATCATATTGGTACTGTGTGGTGTTCTGCTGGAAAACCTTGGATTTTAACATCTGTGTTGATGAGACTTAGACACCCAAATGAACATTGTCCCAGAACAAGCACACTCCCTCATGCAAATACAATCCCAAATGTCACTGGCCTACCCCCACAGGGAAATGCACCCCATCGCATGGCAGAAACATTCAAACAGTCAGGAACATCTTGAGGAACATGACAATGGCCCAACATGTTGATTTGACCTCCAAACTTCCTAGACCCCATTCTGATCAAGCATCAACAGGATGCAGTGGAACAAGTTGGATTGACAGAGGCCCCACTGCACAACCCAGAGTACCCAAAAGATCCACTGCCAATGTCCTGGCATCAGGATGTTGGCGGTGGATCCTTTGGGTACTCTGGGTTTTGCAGAGTACCTAAAGGATCCACTGCCAACGTCCTGGTGCCAGACCCCATAGGACACCCTGAGAGGTCCTCTTGTCCATGCCCAATGGTTCAGAGCATTTTTGACCACATAAGGGGGACCAACACAATATTAGGCAGGTGGTCATAATGTCTGATCGGTGTATATGCGACTAAAAGGATTCATACAAGCAGCCAATTCTAAATATATGTCAGCACAAAATCAATATTGACATAATCAGTTTTAGCCTTTCACGAAATCGCCCCCAGCTTGTTTAGGATTTACATCAAATATACAGTCAGAGGTTCAGACTCAACATGAGTCAGACTCAGACAATTAATCTGCTGCTTTCAGACTTTGACTTCAGTGACTCATTCACTTGGACTTCTGCCTGTTAATTTGGAACGACTTGATATCATCCCAAAAATGACAAGTGGTGCTAGGAAAATGACAACTAAGCTGTTTAGTTTTTAACAGACGACACTTTTGTAGAAATTGTAGAGCAGCTAATTAAGTTGTGAGATGAGGAGGTAAAAAACAACACAGAGACAAAAGATGATGCTTCAGATTGTTACATTTGGCTCCAAAGACTAGAGTTTGAATGATATTGAATTCATAATATACAACAGCTGAAAATTACCCTTAAAGTTGGTTAAAAAATAGTACTTGGATGGACATTTTGCAGTGAAAAATAAGATGAGGACATTTCTGTTCAGTGGTTTTCTGTATTCACTTTTATTGTGTCTGGCTTGGGCTGCACGGTGGCTTGGTTGTTAGCACCATTGCCTCACAGCTAGAAGATCCCTGGTTCGCGTCCCGGTTAGGATCTTTCTGTGTGGAGTTTGCATGTTCTCCCTGTGCATGCGTGGGTGTTCAGCGGGTACTCTGGCTTCCTCCCACAGTCCAAAAACATGCTGAGGTTAATTTATTATTCTAAATTGTCTGTAGGTGTGAATGTGAGTGTGCGTGATTGTCTGTCTCTATGTGTAGCCCTGTGATACACTGGCGACCTGTCCAGGGTGTCCCCTGCCTTCGCTCGAGTCGGCTGGGATAGGCGGTGTATAGATAATGGATGGATGGATGGATGGATGGATGGATGGATGGATGGATGGATGTGTCTGGCTTGACTCCGAAGCTACTGAAACTTTTGTTGCTCTGATCAACAAATACTAACTTGGAACTTGACTTAGGACATGATAGACATGATTAACTTATAAAATTGACACTAATTTGTGGCAAATTAGGGCAAAAACCTGATTAAATCACTGGAGAGGTATAAAAAGCATTTGTCGCCTTCATTCATGTCATAAGGGGTCAGTGAATCATCTACTGTATGGGAGATTTTTGGACCAACATGTTAGCGCTCTTAATCATCATCATCATTAAATTGGCATCGATCCTCCTGGTTGTGTTCAAAGACTTGGAAAAGAGGCACTGCAGCTGCTTTGGAGGCTGGTGGTCGGCCGGCCCCTGACTGGTGCGTCACCTTCTATAAATACAGCTTCAATAAAGTGAGTCACAAGAGATCATATCACTGTTTACCACGACTGTTCCATATTTTCCTCTTATTGCTGCAGCTCCTGTTTGTAAAACGGATAAAACATAATCAGCTTTGTGAGGAAAACATCCAAAACAGAAACTGGCTGCAGTATAAAATCAGCGCAGCAAAGATTTTTGGCTGACGAGGACGAAAACTTTTCCAAAGAAGGCATTTTGATTTTAGTTGTTGACAAAATTGCCTCGGTGTGTTGCTTCAAATGCTGCATTTGAAGCTGATCCAGGAAGAAGCAATTCACATCAGGACAGATGAAAAACGGAGCCGGCTGCCAGGACGTTTTGTCTTCACTCAGCAGTTGGACTCTGCTGCTGGAGAGAAGTGGTCAGCTCAGCTTTTTCCAGCTTGTCAGTGTATTTTTTAACTTATCAGGGCCCAAGAAATGCTACACTAAGTGCAGCGTGGGAGCACATACAGAAAAACCACTCAGAAAAAGAAAAATCAGTATAGCTGGAGAATGGCTGCAACTAATAATGCAACTGATAAAAACAATTATAAAAGATGTCTAGTCTATTTAATTTGAGTACAAGAGCTTGATAGTACAAGAGACTTTCAAATGAAAAGGATTTACAGCCATGCATTTCTGTAAGTCTTATGTCCACAAGATCCGTCACTTTAACGCTTTCCACTCATTGTCCAGTGAAACGCCCCATACTGCATTCTGGTAGCATCGTTTCCAGCTAGCTACCTGCACCTCATTTGCATAAAGTTGAGGTCTTGGCTAATTTATGCAAATGAGGTGTATCAAGCGGAGGTCCGATGCATAGCTTATTTTTTGCCTCAAATGTGTTCAGTAATACTTTTTTGTTGAATAAAAGAGAAAGTTTGCGACCAAGCTGCCTTGTTGGTCCGAAGCCTCTACAGGACTGAAGGTAAAGCGCCTGTCATGTGATGTGACACCGCTAGTGACACGCCTATTAAGCATGCGGTATTTGGAAACAGCGTGTTGCCGCGCGTGTAAAAATGTCCCTGTGGACACGTACTTTTTACATTTTTATTGCCATTGCTTTGTGGTAAATGCTAATGTTAGCATGCTAAAATGCTATCATGGTCCATACTAACATAAAATGCAATCTCAGTCTAGAATGTTAGCATGCTAAATTAGCACTCAGCACAAAGTAATGAGGTTAATAGGAATATCATTAATTTTGCAAGTATTTGGTCCTAAAGAAAGGTTTTGGACGCGTTTCAAGAGGAAGGAGCTAAATTAACATACATTTGGACATCGTGTTTCTACCTCACTTATGCACACAGACGTCACAAAATGTTAACTGTTGTTGGTGCTTGATTTAAAATGTGTAGATATATCTCACTCAAATATCAGTTTAGAATCAGTTTTTCTGTTGTGCTGTTGAAGGTTTGGATGCTATATTTTTTTTCTTTTTCATTATTTGCATCATCAGCTGGTAGCATTAGAGAAAACATGTTCATCATCTACGGATCGATCTCGACAAAATGTCATAGCAATCCATCAGATATTCTGCTAATCGATTCATTGATTCATTGTTTCGGCTCTAAACTGAAAGGCTTTTGCCAAACCAGCATCTGCCCTCACCCACCATCCATCATAGTCCTGTCTGCTGTATCAGCACTGTGCGTTCATGCAACATCAGCCGCGTCGCCTTTTATCAGCAAACAACAGAAAACATCTGAAGAGGAGACAGCTGTCAGTCATCAGAGGCCTCTCCATTTCCTCCTGGATCCTGATTAAAAGCATCTTCTTGAGAGCTGGGGAAGAACCAGACGTCTCCTGCCTTTAAGTCATAAAATTCCACCACCAAACCAGGGTGATTTTCTATCCTTGTGCCTCTGTGATCCCCTGAAGCTGTGCGAGGGAGATTAGCTAAATTCATCTACTTCACAGAGTTTTGTTTTACCCATGAGCCCCGGGGTGGGAGATTACTTGTGAAATTAACTTATTTTTTTTCAACTCTTAAAGTTTCATAGTTTTTCCCCTGCCAACGACGCCTTTGATGTTGCTGTTCAGTGATAACCCAAATCCAATTTCTCTTATCTTCATCGGCATCTTCCTCTTCCCCCCTGTTATCTCTGCGTCTATTTCCCTCCTATTTCTCTTGTGCTTAATTTTCTGTTTATTGCGTTCGCTGTGTGTAAACAACATGGATGGGCAGGTGCAATATAAGAGTAATATCTGCTCCACACACATGCTTTGCACGTACAGTATACGGCATGTGTGCTCGCTTGCTTCTGCCAGCATCTTCGTCCTCCTCCCCCCCCTCAACAATATCTCCATCCCAATGCAAGCCCATATGTGATCCTGGATGAGACTTGGCATCACGCTGATTTTTGCAAACGCCCGGTTGTCATGGCAACCCGTCGTCTCCCATCCTCGGCTGTTTGTGTCCAGAACAAAAGGGCGAAGAAGGAAAAAGGAGGAATCAGTCAGTCAGTCAAAAAAGAAGAAGAAAAAAAATCACAACAAATTAAAATCGCTGCAGGCTCGATGCTCTCCGCCTGTCACGATGGATTCCTTCAGAAAGCTTTGAAGATTAACTTAAAACAAGCACACACACACACACACATACACAAAGTCAACATATGTATTTTGTGTGTGTGTCTGTGTGTTGAGGTTCTGCTCAGAAGCACTTCCTCAAATCCCATTACAACCCCTCCCCAAACATTGAGAGGATCCAATCCCCACAGCCAAGACAGTTGGTATGGAAACGGATCAGTAAAGCTCCAAATCTCTCCTTTAACAACTCATTACCGGTTACTGCCTCCCATTAATGTCACTACTTCCACGCTGTGGCGGCAAGAAACACCATTACCAACCCGCATCGCTGCAGGGATGAGGGGGAATGTGTGAATGGGGTGGTGAGCACAGTGGTAATCATCCTGTTTGCCTGCACACTCGCCTGTAATATTTCAATTTCCTCCCGTAGTTTATCTGACTTTGCTTTACTTGCAAAGCCATTATTGTGCCGCTTGCTTTCGCCGCCGCACAGAAAAACACGAGTGGAAATCTCATTTTGCATTTGAGATACAGCTCTAATCGTTTTCTGCCGGGGAGATGAAATAACAGGCGAGCTAAAGGAGAGCATGGGGTCCCATTCTGTTGTTTTGACATTTCGCACCCCATGAAATCTAAAATGAAAAGGCAGTACAGCGTCAATAAAAAAAAAAAAAGAAAAGCAAAAATGCCACGGGTGCATGTGTAGATGGCAGATACACAAACAGTGTTGATTCTGCAAGAAAAAAGATCACAGCTATTTCGGCGCTCTGAGAAGTCGAGTCCCCACAGAGAGCTCTTGCTTCCTGCTCTGCCTTTTCTCTCATCTCTCGCTGACAGCCACAAAACAGAGACACAGAAATCGGGAGGATGGCGGAGGACGGGTCGGAAGAGAGGCAACACACTGAGGGTGGAGCACAAAAAAGGGGAGAAGATAAAAGGGCTGCAGCTAAGAGGCCTTAAAACACGTTACATCATCTAATCCCCAACCTGGTTGACTAATCTGGCCTGATTAAGGAGGGAAGTGAGGCGTGACAGCATGACTTCTGTTTCGAGTCGAGTACTCACAAGTACAATCTGTGAAAATAAGTTGTTAAGACTCAGCTTCCTGGTTAAAGTGACACTTAGTAATCACTAGGACTTTTATTCATGACCAGTAATGATGGTTGATGAATGACTTGCACCATTTTAATGAAAGACATGGAACTATTACCTAAACTATGCTCCCTGTACTCACAATTGGAGTTTGTGCTAATGCTAATATGCTTGCAATGCGTACTAAAATGCTAATGTTTAGCATGTTTGTTTGCAACATTAGTTTAGTGTTGGTATGTGCCAACATATAAAAACACATATACAGTCGAGAACAAAAGTTTACACACACTTGTAAAGACCATCTATATCATGGCAGTCTTGGGTTTCCAATGACCCCTGTAACTCTGATTTTTCTACAATGGAATCAGTGAACCCTTGCGTCTTTGTAACAAAACAAAAAAACACTCATGCATTTTGGTTCTTTTATAGATGTATACAAGTGTATGTAATTGTTTGTTCACAACTGTATATACAGTATACCTCATGAAAACAGCAGTATGTGGCTATCAGAAATGTTAAGTCATTAATTTCCTAACGGTGTCCCACAGGGCTCAATCCTGGGGCCTGTGCTGTTCACCCTTTATACAGGTGACATTTTCTCCTTTGTATCTGCTCACATATCTGTGAATCTCATGCCACAGAGAGTATTAAGACTTAAGTGCTTTGGCATTGCTTTGTGGTAAATACATGTTGGTAGCTAACATGCTAAAATGCTATCCTAGTATATACTAACATAAAATGCAATTACAGGCAATGCTAAGACAAAATGCTATCATGGACAATTCTAATTTGAAATGCTATCTCTGCCGATGCTAAAATAAAATGCTATCACAGACAATGCCACAATGTTCATCTTTATGCTGACGACTCAGTTTTATATTGTATATCTATATATACAGTATATAGCAAATGTTAGGTTATATAGGGAAGTAATAGACCAACTT
>OMNN01017328.1:48988-74651 GCA_900302755.1 Chromis chromis
TTGTATGCAGTAAAACAGAAAATCTTGGTGTCAAAATGTAGAAAATAGAATCTCTAACACAAAACTTTGTTGAAATGTCTTTGTTTATTTATGTTTTACATATTTAGCATTTAATTAAAAAAACTTTTACACATTTATCCTTAAGTGTTGATAGGCTGTTACTTGTGATGTGTAACCAATCAGATTGTGCTGTGGGTGGGAACAATACGAATATATTATTATATTGTATGTAGAAAATTGTTTATAAGCCACTGATAATCAGTTGACTCCTACTTTAAATCTCTCTTTTCTGTTTCTTTATGTTCTTTGTTTATATTTCAACTGGTTATCGGCCTGGAAGGTGTTTGAATTCAGTCGTCAGCATTTTTTCTGTATCATTTTTTAGTTCCTGATAAAATAATTAAATTCAAAAATGCACTACTTTAGGTCTGATGCAGTCGTCTCTTTCTGTAGTCACTATGTGGTTTCACTGTCTGCAGCACATGTAGCAGAGCACAGTGGTGCAGAGTCCAGCGGTGTCTTCACTGCAATTTTGCTAACTAGTCTTTGAAAGACACTGTCTGATGGACACTGTGTTAAATCTATGTAAA
Source organism: Chromis chromis (assembly GCA_900302755.1). Classification (NCBI taxonomy): domain Eukaryota; kingdom Metazoa; phylum Chordata; class Actinopteri; family Pomacentridae; genus Chromis; species Chromis chromis. The sequence goes on from OMNN01017328.1 coordinate 49,579, forward strand.
GCATCACTTAACAAAGTTTTGCATTAGAGGTTGTTATTCAGAATTTTGACACCTGGTTTTTAATTTTTAATGCAATGCATTTTTGTTCCAAGTACTGGTTGTTGGTTGTCTTGATTACTAATAATCTGTAATAGTCAATCAATCCTGAAAAAACATATCGGTCGACACCTACAGTTGTTAATCTGCCTTCTTCTTGTGTCTATGTGAAGCATCTTTTTGGCTTCTCCTGACGAGTAACGTCAGTCCAGTCACTAATAATTATAATAAACCTCTCTTCTCAACAAGCCCCTCCTCCTAATGCCCTCACCATCATCCGTCCTGCTCTTGTCTCAGCTTCAACCTCCTCTTTCTCTCTTTGTAGTACCTGACGAAGCAGGTGGATCTCCTCCGTCAGGTCAACGACCAACATGCTAAAGTGTACGAGCAGCTCGACGTCTCGGCCCGAGAGCTGGAGCAGAGCAACCACAAGCTGGTTCTGGACAACAGGACGGCCCAGCAGAAGATCCAGGGGTGAGACGGGCAGCGGGGATGCTGAAACTGTAGGGTTTGGGGTCAAAATATTCCTGATTGTTAACCTTATAGAGCTTTGTTTTTTCTGTGCAGGCTGATGGAAACGGTGGAGCTGCTGCAGACGCAGGTGGAGGAGCTTCAGCATCAGATGGAGGAGCTGAAGCTGAGTCCTTGTCAGCCTCGGAGGCCTCCGAGCAGAGAGAAGGGGAATCGCAGCACTCAGAGTGTTTCCTGTCTGCACGAGCTGCAAAACACACTCAGGTGAGAATACACAAAAACTACATGTATTATTATCAGTGAGTAGTCGAGTCATCTATGAATTAACTGATACAGCTGAAATTAACATTTTAATTTGAAATAGCTTTAAATAGTTGTTTTGTACACACTGGACTCACACTGGAGACTAAAATTCAAAGATAATTTGAGCACTAGTCCAAGTGAAGACATTCTATAAATAGCTGCATGACATTACAGTATATTTAACTAAAGGAAACAGAAAAACACCCTTGAAATGTCAAAAGCACTAAGGTCATTGCTTAAATGATCAGTTGATTAATTGCTCAACTACAATTTTGAGAAATGATTGAACTGTTTAAGATTTTTATTAAGCAAAAATGCCGCGAAATTGATGTTTTAGCTTCTCACTTGTGAATATTGTCTACTTTTAAGTGTCATTTGAATATCTTGCGGCTTGTCGATCATTTACTGAAGTTGACAAGCAGTTTAAAGGAATACTCTCTTTTATATCTCTCTTTTAGCTCTTCCATAAATATGAAGACTGGAAACAGCTAGCCAGACACTAAATCCAGCAACCAGCAGCTCTGAAATTCAAAAATTAACACATAATATCTCACTTGTTTAATCTGTACAAATAATGCGGCGTTTTAGAGGTGTAAATAAGTCATTTTTAATTTTTATGACAGAGCCAAGCTAGCTGTTTCCCTCCGAATTCAAGTCTTGATGCTAAGCTAAGCTAAGCTAACTAGTTGTGTATAGGTATGAGAGTGGTATCAATCTTCTTAAAAAATATGCCTTATTTCACAAAATGTTGAAGTTTTCTTTTAAAGATGCCACATTTTTCACAGTATTTTGATATTATATAGATTAAATGATTCATTAAAAAAATAGACTCACACATTAAACACAACCAAATGCCAGTTCATGGTCCAACACTTGTGTTTCTGCATAAGACTGCATATTAATGACAAAAACAAATTACTTAAAGCTAAAAAAATAAATAATGTACTGCTTCCCACATTCATTACCTGCTAATTAATGTTCTGACACCTGCGGTGAACAACCTCATCAGCATAACTGATGATATTTAATATATTCTGGTGATTGTTTCAGGAAATTACTGGGCTTACTCAGACCACAAGGGTCAAAAAATTAATTAAACACTTTACGAAGTTTTGTTTTAAACTGATTGCTCGGCCTGGTAAAAAAACAAAAACTCTTAATTGCTTTGTCACTGATCCAGAAGCTTTTTGTAATCTTCAAGAAGGGAAGCAGCAAATCCTCCCAGCTTTATCTCTCTCCTGTATGTGAGCTAATCCTGCTCCTGCTGGCTGATGTCCACGTCCAGCTCACCGCAGTCTGCAGGTTTCATGCTGCGTTCGCTTCCTCCTTCCCTGCACTGTGACGGCTTCATTCACAGCCTCAGTTTAGTCTCTGTGGTTTGTAATCCCGTTAGCATGACTCCCTCAAAACATTCCAGGTCGAATGCATGGAAATCACCCTGATAAAGACACGACAGGGTCTGAAGTAAGTCAGAGTGCAGGAAGGTGGATGAGGTTGGAAGGAAAGAGGTCGAAGTCTGAGCTGAAGGGTAAAAACGTGTCTCAATATCTCTCTGGAGTGCATCGATTCTAATCTAATCACCTCGGTTCTGCTGATAAGTTCTTGATTCCTCGCTTAGGGTGCTTTTCTTGGGATTGTCAGGCCTGTTTACAGCTGTTTGGCCCACACTGAAATCCAGCTTTACCCAAGACAAATACAGATACCGTTAAATAAGGCAATTTCTTTTTGCTTAAATCTCCAATGCTATTTCCAGATAGTTATTAAAAACAAGATGTCTCTGTTTATTTAAACTTCATATTTACCTCCTCGTGTTTGAAAGTGACTCGTGACCTTTGACTCCTTCACTTTGTTTTGCTTCATCAGGAATCGGACACGTCATAGATAAGAAAGAAGAAAAATTATCAGCCTGTGTGTTTATTACCCAATATCTGCAAAACTACTGACATTATATGCATTTAGTGCTAATTAGCAAATGTTAGCATGCTAAATTAAGTGAAAATTACTCCTCTGAAGATGACACACCACGTATATTTTAGCATTTTGGGAAATATGCTTACTTTGTTTTTTTATGCTTTGGTTTTTGTACATATTGTAAACCAGCTATATATACATGTCAGCTTTAGCTTTTAGAGGTGCAAATTATCAGCCTGCATGGTTGGATAACAGTTTGTCGGGAAAAGCTGATGAAACAATCTCTTTTCAACATCCACTTACTGGCTTCTGGAGCTTTCAATCAAATTGCACAATCCTCATCAGCCAGTAGGGGCTCCTCAGTTGTTGTATAGCTGTAGATGTCACCATTAATTTACAGACACTTTGCTAAAAGTGGCTCAGTGGAGGTCCAATATTTAAATTTAGGACCCAATACCTGTAAAACTACTGACATTAATTGTGTTTAAAGCTAATTAGCAATGTTAGCATGCTAAAATGCTAAGCTAAGTGAACATGACTCACTGCATATGTTAGCATTTTAAGAAATTTCCTTACTCACTTGTTTTTATGGTTTGGTTTTTGTACATACAAGATATAATATGTTATGTAGTCAACTTTAGAGGAGCTGGTTTCCCCCGTTTCCAATCTTTATGCTAAGCTAAGCTAATCAGCTGCTGATTGTTGCCTCAATTTTGAGTCACTAATGGCTTCACGGCTGTGCAGAGAAGGGCAGAATTTTTAGTTTTTTTGCAGAATTTAAATGAGATGTGTAGTAAACTGATTTTGATCATTTTGATTGTGTTTAGATTTTGTTCAGCTGACAAAACCACTGGGCTATTGGAAAGCTGGAAACCTGCAGATTCTTTTAGCTTTTGCCTTTTTTGGCTGATAAATGGTGTCATTTTGGCACCTTTTTTTAAAAGATAACATTCCTTTCAAACCCGGGTTTTGGAGTTCAGAGGCTTAATACACTGATATACAAATGAAGTTTATCATCGTTTATTATATTGAAAAAAAAGAAAAATCTTTGAGTTCGACCAAAAATTAAGAATGACATTAAAAGCATGAAAAAAATGCATGTAGTCATATAGCTGTCTATGTCTCTGTGCAGGTACGACTACGATTCTGACGAACCCTCGGACGACCTCGAGTCCTCTGCAGCATCGTGGCATGAAGAGGAGCAGGCGTCGCTGCGACAGTCGCTTCGTTCTCTGCAGACTCAGTTTGCCACTGAGCGCGCTCGGAGGCAGGAGGCAGAGCGAGCGGCGGAGCTGCTCGCAGGAGAAAATGCATCTTTGGAGCAGCAGCTGGCAGCGATGGAGGGATGCCAGGTATGTGTCACCTTTCACCTCTCACCTGTTGACTTTTGTACTTGAATCTTGTTTCCAAATTACATAAAAATACATATTGATACGGTTAGATTAAAGTATAATTCCACAGTTTTATCATGAAACGGAGCGTAGTTGGTCTGCAATCAGTGATGTCAGAGCAGGTATATTCCCATTGGGCAATAGGCAAAAGAAATAACAAAAGGCCACATGTTAAGGGCAAAATGTTGGAAAGTTTCACTCCTGGAGAGCTCATGTTGATTAGTTTTTAGACACGTCGTTTTCTTGGGTGTAGAGGGACTAGCGGCTGTTCAGCATTTTGGTCTGGCTTGAATATCTCTACTGTAATTTTCTAACTAGTTTGTGAAATGCATTGCTGGGAAGTTAATAAACAGTGGCCCCATCATTTTCACTTTTTGAACTCTTAACATATTCATCTAAAGATTTTTTTACTCTCAAAAATCCAAAATTGTTCAAGTTCTAAAGTGAAACTAAATAAATAAACAAAAACTAAATATTTTCTCTTCTTCAGGCCCGAGTGTCTGAGCTGGAGCGTGAAGCCGAGGAGCTTCGTCAACTCTGGAAGTCAGAGGCGTCTATGAGATCCAGCAGGCCGGACGTTTGCCTGATGCCCCACTCGATGTTCCTCAACCCGGAGGACGAACACGATGGGGAGGCACCTAAAAGCCCCGCCGTCCTGAAGCGTTGGGGCAGTGAGCGGCTCATGAAGGCCATGCAGATGCCCGACTCCCCCAACAGGATCTACGACCACGAGTGCTCCTGCGTGCGACGGGCCGAGGTCGTGAAGTATCGCGGGATCTCGCTGCTCAACGAGGTGGACGCCCAGTACAGTGCCTTGCAGGTGAAGTACGACGAGCTGCTGCGGCGCTGCCACCTGGGCCTGCAGGACGACGAGCAGGACGGTCAGAGCCACAAGTCGGTGCAGACTGCATCCCTCGTCGCCTCTTGTCCTGCTCTGACGGACCTGGAGGACTTTGAGGACGACTTTCACCAGCCGGAGTACAAGGAACTCTTTAGGGAAATCTTCTCGCGCATTCGGAAAACCAAAGAAGACCTGAATGAAAACAGGGGGAGGCCCTCAGCTGATGAAGAGTTGCCTATTTTGCACTAGTTGCATTAGAAGAAAAAAAAGACCAGCTGAGAGATTAATTATCGTCTTCCAGTTATATATATATGTAGTGACTCTTTGGAAATACTTTCATTTGCCCAGAAATGGGTTCAGAGATGGGAGTGATGCAGGAATACGAGGGCTAAACACCACCAGCTCAGATGTGGCTCATTTTTGCACAGAAACACCAGTGCCTCACTAACGCCGCCGTCTCTACTGTACAATCACTCTACCTCACTCTGCTCACGAACAGGAAACATCTCTGAGGAACAGCCCGACTTCTTCTTACTACTGGCGACACTTTATTTTATGGGTCCCATAGTTTCCTAGACGGAAATTGATGCATTACTGTAAAATCGCATAAAAGTTCCTGGTATAGATGTTGTTTGGTTCTAATTATAGGAAATATGGAGCTAGTGTTGAGCTAGAAATTCAGTTTAAGTCAGTTAAATGTGCAAAAAATGTGATATTGTCTAAATTGAATTTATAAAAAAAAATGCAATATGTAATGAAAAAGAAATTGGTTGGTTCTTTTGAGTGAGAACCACCTGGAAATTGTTCAGGGTTGCAACCAACTATTCTTCCATAGTTTATATTAAGGGATTAGTCTATTAAAACAAACCTAACCCTAAGATGACGTCCCACCAACTGCCCGAAACCCAAATGTGCAGTTTATTATTATAGAAGACTAAGAAAACCAGCAAATTCAAGAAACCTCTTAAATGACAAATATTCACATTTTGGCACATTTAAAGTTGACGCAATGAACTAATTTATGCATTCAGGTGTTCTTTAAGTCAGTTAAACGTGCAAAAAAATGTGATATTGTCTAAATTTAATTCATCCAACAATGCAATATGTAATGAAAATCAACTTTACTCAAACTGAATTTCTTCCTTGCGAGTGAAAACCACCTTGAAATTCTTCAGGGCTGCAACCAACGATTCTTCTTGTATTGATTAATCTGCCATAGTTCATATTAAGGGTTTAGTTCAAACAAACAGCCACAAAGTTCTGAGAATCTAAGACGATGTCCAACCGACTGTCCGAAACCAAAATGTGCTGTTTATTATCATAGAAGACTAAGAAAACCAGCAAATAGACACATTCAAGAAGCTGGAGCGTCTTAAATGACACAAACATTCACATTTTGGCACATTTAAAGTTGATGTAATGAACTTGTCTATGCATTCAGGTGTTAAAGAGCAACATAAGCATTAATTTGGAGTCATGTTTGCGTCCACCTGATTGTTGCAGGTCCATTATTGTCTCTCTTTTAGCTCCATTTTTGGTCTCCTCCACTTGCTGAGCTGCTAAATGCTGTTTATGCACCGATTGTTGCCAAAACTGTTGGTATTTAAAGCTTTTTTGATGAAAACGGTGCTATTAGAGCAGCAATAGGGAACCAAAGCAGTAAAGTTGTTGGCCAGGTATGAGTAAACTTGCTTTTTAGGCTCATAATTGAAACTGCTTAAGAAATAAACTCAAGTTTTTTCCTGTAATTGTTCCTGAATGACAAGCTCTTTCCAGGAAACTTCAGACCACTTATCAGGGAATTACGGACCTATAAAATAGAATTTAATCACTGTATCTGCTGTTTGTTTTGTTTATGTAAAGACTTTATAATTTATTTTTTCTTTGCAACTATATATATAAAAAAAAATTCTCGGTGATAGTTCTGCCTGCGCCTATAAGAGCAACCGATGCACGGTTGACCAGTATAGTATGCAACGTTGTGTTGGTGAAGGAGTTTTTATCAAGTCGGTGATTCAAGGTGCTCAAATATGTTGTTTTTTTTGTAATTGTGACATATCTCTCTCTCTCTCTGAACGGATTATTATACTTGATTATTGTATGGTAGGTTAGGGTAAGGGTTTACCAAAATAATAACTGTACTTGATGATAGAAGCTTTTCTTAGCAGCAGTTGTGTTGCTTTTCGCTGCCTGATGTTTGTGTCCTTGTCCAGCTTAAAGATTGTGTTTGTAGACGTCTGTAAAAATCACATTGAGATGCACTTTAGAATTGCACATTATCAACGCTGTTCTGACACTTTATATCTTCACTGTATGTAGCTAATGCAAGTGTGATGTTCTCCTGGTCAAATCCTATTCTAGACCTGGATAATGTTTGTGTTTTCACCTGTTTCATGACAGGACCTCGTGGTTTAATGTTACTGCTCTGAGCCATAAAACATGAAGCAAGCTGACGCAGTGTCTGTGTTTTTTTTAAGAGTCTGCTGTAAAATCTGATTAAACCTTATTTATAGCGTCGCCACGGTTAAACTTCACAAGTATCCTCATAAATCACTGATGTCCTTTGAGAATTAAACGACAGCTTTGATGTGAGCCACCCCTCCTGGAAACAAACGCAGCACGACGGGTCTAAAAATACAACCGAGGAATCATTAACAATTAAAATTAAGAGATGCAACATCCCTGAGCCCCCCGTGGGGAAAATCATGCGGCTGTACCAGCAAATGATCCTAAATTATATAAACGGGTGACAAATGATGGGTTGTGTAAATATGTGCAACCAGCAGTCTCAACACAGCGAGCAGGAAAATACAGGGAGCTGCTAATTATGGGGGGATAAGGAACATTTAGGGTCAAATAACTGTGATTAAATTTGTTTCCGAGGTTGTAATTTTTAACAGGACATTTCTAATGCATTTCATATAATTTGGTTTTTAACAGGAAGATCAAATAAGAAAACGGCAAACAGAACTAAACAGATTTTGAGCTGTGAAAATCAAAATCCAGAGTTTAATTTCAGCTCAAGTTTCTATAGACAGTTATCGCAAGTATACGTATTTACCTGGAAATGTCTTCATGGGAACTGATATGAATTTTTTCATAATATTTTTCATATTTCCGCATTTCTTTATTTTTTTTAAATGCGGAATTCAAAATTTTCATTCTGGCACCATCTTCACAGTCCATTTTGTACCAGATTACACCACCCACATCCTTGACACTGCACTGATACCCACAAAGGTTTATTATAAGTAAGAAAATGAATATTAGTTGGGTATTTTTAATGCTTTTTGAGCTGTGCATGTTTAAAATGTAGGGGAATAAAACACTTCACCCCTCACAATGTGGCTTACTATCCCTGAGTGGCTGAAATTTAAGTTTCAAACATGTTCCTCACACACTGTCTGCTTTTATTTTCCACATTTCAGTGTTAGACCTTCATCAGACAAATGTTTTGTGACAAAAAGAAGCCATCTTAAATAGGAAGTGGCTGCCAGTATGCAACCAATCACATCACCCATGTGCTACAGCAAGGCATGACTGACAAACATCACTTCACTAAATGACAGTTACCAGCATCATACAGAAAGTTATAAAAGTAAAAAACCACATAAAGTAGGAACCAAGTGACGACTGAAGCAAGCAAAGTTAAAGCTGAGTATTTTGCTCTCTCTCCTATGACCTTGTCTCAGAAATAGATAGCAAAGAGTTTCTTTGTTCAGCAGCTGCATCTGAAACATATATATAAACACACATATATATGTATTCATGTTATTACATCATTAACATACTATACTGTGATTTTTTTTGACACTTTTTGGACGACATACTATACTATGACGTTTTTTGACACTTTTTGGACGACATACTATACTATGACGTTTTTTTTTCACTTTTTTGACGACATACTATACTATGACGTTTTTTTTCACTTTTTGGACGACATACTATACTATGACGTTTGACACTTTTTGGACGACATACTATACTATGATCTTTTTTGACGACATACTATACTATGACGTTTGACACTTTTTGGACGACATACTATACTATGATCTTTTTTGACACTTTTTGGACGACATACTATACTATGACTTTTTTTGACACTTTTTGGACGACATACTATACTATGACGTTTTTGACACATTTTGGACGACATACTATACCATTACTTTTTTTTGACACTTTTTGGATGACATACGTTTTTTTCACTTTTTGGACGACATACTATACCATTACTTTTTTTGACACATTTTGGACGACATACTATACTATGACTTTTTTTGACACTTTTTGGACGACATGAGGCGGCTGGGATAGGCTCCAGCCCCCCGCGACCCTACAGAGGATTAAGCTGTGTATAGATAATGGATGGATGGATTTTTCATAAATAAGTGCAATTAGGAATCACCAGAGGTCAAAAAAATCTGAAATAACGCCACAGAAAAGTGTCAAGATAGAAAAAAATAGATAAACACATGGACATTTCCGATGTACTTTACCTTGTATCAAACATCAACAGACCACTTTTCTGCCAATTTACACAGCTTTACAAGCACTAATCCAGAAATGTCCACTCAAAATATCCCAGATTTAAGCCTTTTCAATGAGCTGCTGTTTAACTCACAAAACCTAATGTCAGGCCTGTAATAATTACAAACGAACACCTCAGACGAGTTGACATCACAGTGTTTATTGAGCAAAAATAACAAACCAATGGAAAAAAAAATACAACCATTATTATTCGATGATGAAGGAAATTTAGCAGAACACCGTATTCACATTTCTACAACTGAAGCTCTAAAAGTATCTGTGAAATCAAATGTTCCCGTTTGTTTTTTTAAATATGAACAGGTGGGAGTTTGTCCTGAAAGCCTTGTGAGGCGGAGGCACTTTAGATGGAGGCTCAAGATAGCAGCACATGGCGATACACCAGCGTATCCTTAGCAACAGCTCCCGATGACAGTGTAGCGTTCGTGTACGGTGAGATTAAATCCCGACAGATTTAAGAGCAAGCTATGACAGGATTTTATTCCAAATTGCATCTTTATTCAGTTCTCGTCAAACTCAGTCACTCAAAGTTTCTCTCGTAAAGGAAAAATTTAAACTCTACATTCAACCAAGAAAAACAAACCTCAGCCACTTCATCCACTTTGTCCCTCAGAGTTTATAAATCAGCACATATTTGACTGAATAACACAGAAAACAGGAGGAGAAGCCACATTCAGTGTAGCAGATTCCAGGTCCAGGGTTGCCAAAAACATCGAGAGATTTCAGTTCAGTATTATTTTTGCATCGTTCTTCCCTTTTGTTTACAAACTGGATGAATTTGGCAAATTTTCTTTAAGTGCCTTCGCGCGTTTTATCGACCATCCTTAAAGCTCACACTTCGATTTGTGTGTTAAGGGCGAAATAAATATTACACTCACTTCATATTCTTAAGAAAGAAATGTGTAAAAACTAATGGATGCAAAAAACAGCATTTTTTTTACTCACAAGGCCTTAAAGAGTTTTTTGTAGCTGATATGATACGTAAAATGTGTTTTCTCTGGCAAAAAGTTCACAATCAGGAGTGAAATGAAAGCATTCCACTGCTTTCAACAGTAAACACCGTCCTGATCTGATAAAGGTTTAATTCAAAAGTAATAATGCAAAAAAAACCTACTGATAAACCGTGTGTATATATAGATCTTGCTATCTCTTCATTTTTTTATCGATGTTTCCCCTCAAACTCGGAGAATTCCTGTCCTCCGGCAGCGTCCCAGTGCTCACGTTAAGGTTTAGAAAAGCTTCTTGTTCTCAGCACATCAGGCGCCCGACTTATTTTGTCCTCCAACCGCTCGTCCTCGCACCTGAGCGAGCTGCAGCGATTGGCTCTCATCTCTCGACTGCCCTCCCACCGGACACCTGAGAGAGGATTTGATTGGCTGACGGTGGCCGCAGGGGGCAGGATCTCGGAGGTCAGGACTGTATCGTCCCTTTGAGGTACCACATCCCTGCGTGGCTGCTGCAGCACTCCTGAAACAAAACAGACGGCAGGTTAGACCAGCGGGAAACAGCTGGTTAAATGCAGATGTGCAGTAGCGGCAGAGATCTCACAGTGAGCAGCCGGTCCATGTCGGCTTTAGACACGTCTCCAAACTCCTGAGCCAGTCGGGCTTGAATTATGTTCCTTCTGACCCGGTAGTTCTTCGTGAACACTTCATAGAGTAGCCGACGATGCTGCAGGAGGAAAAGGAAAACACACAGGAGAATATATTGAAGCAATAGTTTGACCTTTAAGTAAACAAGCTAAAAGATCAATACATTTGAAGCTTGATTTAGCAGCAGGTTTGCTTCATTTGTACAAAAATCAACATTAATTTTTAAACTTCCACCAAGTCTGGCCAAGAAATGGTTTCACACATAATGACCCATAAACCCAAAACTTGTTTTTACACTCTGGTTATTGCACAGCTTAAACAAGATATAACGAGCTAATTTGGGACATTTCAGATAAGAAAAAATAAAGCTTTATTAATCCTGAAAGAAACACTTCTGCGAGATAATATTCAAAAAAACAAACCTAAATGACATAATGTAAGAAATGCAGTGTCTAGTAGAAAAGCAATAAGATACAAGTACAATACAGTACTAAAAATAGAACAAGTAAGCTAATATAAGACTACAATAGAAAAGTAAACAGCAATGCTGCCAATAACACTTAAGTATCAAGTAATAGCACACATGATAATTAAATACTGTTTCGTTACGTTACATTGACAGTTTAAGGAGGCTCTTTGGTAGAATTTGCTACGTTTTTACAGAGCCAGGCTAGCTGTTTTTGCATTTCCAGTCTTGATGCTAAGCTAAGCTGCTGCTGGATGTAGTTCTATAAGCTTTTTTTACATAACAGTCAAGCGAAATTAAAGTGAAGTTGATAAAAAAAAAATAAGAAAAAAACAATAGCCTGGTTTCCATTAACTGCTTCGGAGAAACTAAACTAGGTTGCTTAGTGTCGTAAAAAGGTGGCGCTGTAAGCTACGTTGTACATAGCTGTAACGAAGCAGAGTTAAAGATGACGGAACCAAAAGTAGTTGTTTGCACAAGAAGAAACAAACAAAACCTCAGCCATCTACGACAAACAATGGAGATAAGTCTTCAGGGATTGTGTTCAATTGGGAAAGTGGTAATTATTCTTTCACAGCAGCTGGTATTGTCCATGTTTTATGCTGTTCAGATGAAAAGTCGTGCAAGTTAAATGTTTGCTATGTCATGACTTATTCGAAAATGGTGTTTCCATCTCCCATTGTGAATAGTAACTCTTTCAAAAACACCTCAAGCAAGCCTTTGAAAAAAAAGATTTTCCCTTTCCATTAACTTTTTCTCATGCAACTCTTCAAAATACCCATAAAAATACATTATAGGATCACAACTATATTTACCATACAGATGTAAGAGTGGTTGGGATCTCAGCAAGAATCCATGAGGTGTACGGACAAGTTTTTTTTCAAATCAATCTATTGGTTAATACAAAGCACATTACGCTAAATGTTTTAGCAAAAATGTAATGTAATGTGTCTAAAGTCACCTTTACGTTGGGCAATTGAAAAGAAAGTCTGGTGCAGATATTCAGAACTGAGATGCACCTCAAACAACAGAAAACTGTTGCCCTACTTTCCTGTGTTGTGTTGCAATGATGCAACAAGCCAATCATTACCCACTAAAACAGGCTGCGTGTGGTTTCTGACATTCATGTGAAATTCAATGATTGCTGACTTGTGGTTTATGGTGCAAAGATCTGCATATATTATCAGAGTGTTTACCTTGTCAAAGTCGTCGCCGGTCTCCCATAAACCAAACACCTTCTGTTCATCAGCGGCTGCTGTGGTCTGAGCAGGAAACTGAAGCGAGAGAGAAACAGAGATGTTAAAAAAAAGCAAACAAGAGGTTAGTAGAGCTGCAACTGATGATTATTTTCCCAAGGATTGGATTAGTTGGTGGGTCTATAAAAAGTCAATTAGGGTTTAAAAAGACATTCATAACCCAAAGATACTCAGTTTCTTTCCATAGAGGAGTAAAGAAACTACAAAATGTTCACATTTAAGAAGCTGTAATCAAAGAATTAAGACTTTTTCTCAAATAAATGACTCAAACTGATTATCAGAATAGCTGATGACTATTTTAACAGTTGACAAATAACCACCATTGGCACTTTTAATCCTTAAACCTGCTCCAGGTCTGAGCAGTAAAGTGAGCCGAGTCATCTGAGATTGTGTTTGGACTGACATAAGCTCTTAGGATGCTTGTCATGACAACTTTGACGGACGACAAATTACAGCCATGTCAAAGAGCTTTTCTTTTTCTCAGACACTTGATTCAAAGGCCGAGTCAAAACAGGAACAAGCCGAGCACCAGAAGGTCCAAATCATGAGCCCTCCAAACCGGGATTAACTCTGCAGACGCAACCCACTGACCCAACACTGATCTATGAACTGCCAGACATCCAAACGATAATATTTACGGTGGCACTGAGGGCGAGCCGCCTGATTCCAGATCTGCCTACGTTAGCGAACAACCGCCCGGCTTAACCCCTGGGTGAGCTGTAATGAGCTTTGCTTTGAGGCTAATAATCTGTTGCATAACAAAGACGGTGTCGAGCCATTCCCTCCCCCTCAATCCTCTAAAGATGCAGAGAGGATAAGACTGGAGCTGGGACAGGGCCGGTCCTGGCAGGAGGAGACCGGGCTGCTTAATGAAACAAGAGGATGTGGCAGCGAGCGACCAAGAAAAACACAGCTAATAAGGTGCACTGATAAAAAGACTACAAGAGGCTATATTAAGACTACAAACAGCACCTCCAGCCCAAACACACAACACACACAGAGGTATCAGGTGGCTGCTGGGACTCGAGTGGAACCTGAGAACCGGGTTTGCGTCGCTTCAGTGCCTCGACTCTTTCACAAGCAACGAAACTCTCGCAGGCAAAAACGACCGTTAATGTCGTTATTCTGTGCGAGAAAAACGATACTCGCATTCAAGCTGCCGGAAAGAAAATCCCCCCTTTTATTGAGCAAAAACCAGAGCAGCTCTTAATCCGACACAAAGAGAACAGTAGCTTCTACACCCAAAGTGCAGGTGAGTCAGAGGACATGTTCAGGTCTGAGTCCATCTGAACAAATCAAACTAAGCTTGTGAAATTAAACTAAACTCTGACGCAGAGAGACATGTTCGAACGCTGACGGTTGAGCAAGACAAAATGAGAGTAATTAAAGCCATTTTTCCACGAAGCTGTTGAGCAAATGTGAAGAGACAAGTTTAGAAATAAGAAAGTTTCCATCAGTGGTGGTGGAGCAAATAAACTGGGCTTCAAAGTGTTGTTAAAAGTTGGCAGGTCTGCGTTTCAATATCCATAATACCCTTCTATAAGTATGTCCCAGTACATAGTATGTCAAAAATACCAGATTATCCTACTACATCAGGTCAAAGTTTGCAACATGCTTTTCTGGCCATTCTGACCCACAATCTCCTGCACAGTTACGTCACAAGCTGCTGTGTCTTGCGCGAATCTACACAATCTTTAACGCGCAAACAGATTGTGACGGTCAAAGTTTAAGGTGCAATATTATGAGGAAGTAATGTGTCGTAATTGTATTCATGCTGCTTGAAGGAGTATTTACTACTAGCCCGGTTGTTTGCCACCGACTCTGAAACCTCAAAGAATAAACAACCAACATTTTGGCCATCTAGGAAAAACCTGGAGAGAAATCTTCAGGAATTGTTTTCAAAGGGCAAAGTTGTAATTGTTCTTTCATGTCAGCTGGTATCAGTCATTTCATAAGGTCTGGACACAAAGGCAACGAAGGAAACAATAAACAGTGTTTCTGTCTCCCATAATGCACTTTAACTCTCTTTCAAAAAGGCAAATGTCTTCAAAATGCCCATAAAAATGCCTTATGGGAACATGGCTTGTGAGATCTTGTATTTTACTCTTTATGTGCAGTCTATGATTTTACTAGTATGTTTTAAACCAGCAACAGGACTGCGTTGACCACAACTGGGAGCCGTGGCTGGTCCAAGAACACACAAAGGCCACAGTGATCTTTCTATACCATCTCTAACAAACAGAGCTGCAACAATCTAACCTAATAAATAGCTTGCCAACTATTTTGATAATTGATTGATAAGAGTTTGAGTAATTTACTAAGAAAAAAGAAGCCAAAATTCTGATTCCAGCTTCTTAAGATTGAATATTTTCTGGTTTCTTTCCTCCTTTATGACAGTAAACTGAATATCTTTGGGTTGCAGACAAAACAAGACGTGAGGACGTCGTCTTGGACATTTTTCCCGACATCTTATAAACCAAACAACTAATTGATTAGTCAAGAAAATACACATTAAATGCCAATGGAAATAATCATTAGTTACAGGCCTAAGCCCTACTATTAAAGCATCGATCTCTTGCATAATTGATTATAAACAGTATTAGTGCTGCGACAACTACTTCAATCAATTAATAATTTGCTTTAAGAGTGTTGCTCATTCATTTTCTCTTTCTGTACTGCACTCTTTGTCTGCATGTAGTGAACAGTGGATGTGTTTGTTGTAGTGCGGTTTCAGTGGTTTACTTCTTCCTGTTGCTTTGCATGATCTGTGAAATGTCTGGTGCAAGCCAGTCATGTTGCTTTAGTTGTCATTTCAGCATCCTGCTGTAGCGAGTTTGCTCTTCTTAATCTGTCACTTCAAAGATGTTTTTAACATTTCGGTTAACGCCTGCCGCTGAAAATGGATCATTTCAGCTCTCAACACTTCCTGTACTGACCTGCTAGAAAGTGTTATATCTCCTGACTCTAGCAAGAACGCATACTGTACCATTCCTGCCTTAAAGCGTTCTGTTAACTACACTGTTTACTGAGCGTGCCGAGATGGAGAGACTGTAAATTCCTGCCTCTCAGCAACAGAAACTGCAGTGCACTGTTCTGATGCCGGAAAATCCTTCAAGCTCAATTCCCTGGTTCATATTTCACATTTAAATCAACTGACCCACAACAATGCAGCAGTGTCATTTCACACTACCAGTGGTTTGTGAGAAGTTTTGCATTTCACTCCAACAGCATGAACACAAACGGTCCAGACTAAGAAGGAAAACAGCAGCATCCTGAAGGAAAAGGAGTTTTACATCCCACAAAACTTGTAAATCCTGTTAATTTTCCACCCTGAATACTCACAGGCACCATTATCTGTTTGCACTGGTTGAGCAGTATGGCGTCCTGTAGCATGTGGTCCGAGATGGAGTGGAAGACGCTCAGTCCCGCCGGCATGGAAGCCAGGTGGAGGTTAAACAGCCTCTTTAGCTCGTTCAGCGTCAGCACAAAATGCTTCCTGAAAGTCTTCATCACAAAGTCCTGCAGCTCCTGGGACTGCGTGTTGGCGGGGCTCCCTCCATTACCCATAGAGTGATCAAAGGGGGAGGTGGCACTGGGGTAACCATTGACAGAACCGTTGGGGATGGAGGAGGAGGTGTCCATTGGCTCGTCTTCCCTGTCGCTGATGGGCTCCTGCTTGATGTGGACGCTGCTTCCTGCACGTCTAGTGTCCAGGTCCTTCTGCAGCGACGACTGGTTTTCGTGCACTCGCTCCTGAGCCATCTTCAGACGGTGCTCCCCGCTGACGTGGACAGGATCTACAAAAAACCAACACACAGACGTCAACTCATGTAAGAATCATTTCATCTGAAAACAAGTGGCTGCAACAAATTAAACTCACCAGGCTGAGGGGAATTCTTTGGCACGAAGTCTTCTTTAGAGAAATTAAACACCTTTTCCAACCTTGAATGAAAAGAAGAGACACAATAAGCTTTCTTCAGAAACAAAAGCATTTAATTGCATTTTAATACCCCGGTGAGATAATTCATTCTTCAGTTGCAAAAATGTGTAACCTACTTGCTCTGGATGCCGAGCCACAGCATGTGCTGCCTGTGGGCAACATCTGGGTGCTTCTTAATGAAGTCGAAATCGGTAGGCAGCAGGAACTCCCAGCCCCGGTTGATCCGAGGAGCCGCCACATGCTCCAAGAACTCTTTCACATCCTCCGGAGGAAGCTAATGAAGGCAGGGGGAAGGAGCTGTTAGTTCTGTTTACCTGAATGAACAACGTAGCCTCGGGGTGACAGCAGCAACACGGAGCAAGTGTTCAAAGACACTCCTGCTCAAATGAAGCAGCCATTAAGGACTGCGGGAGCACTGAGCATCTCAAAACAGGTGAAATTATCAAGGGGAGATCATCACAACTCCACTAGCAACCCTCTTGCATATATTGGATGTTGCACATGTAACACCCCAAGGGACTAATTTGAAATGCAATGAGCCTCTGAGGCAGCACAGATCCTGACTGTGAGTCTTAAATAATTAGTTTTACACAGCTAATTCCAAGCATATTCAAGCATTTATAGATTCTACATTAGTCACAACAACTCTGACATGCTAGTAGGACTCATAAATGGTGCGGAACAGGAAAAAATAAATCAGCTAAATGAGTTATTTTGGTCCCAGTGATCCTTACTTTGATGATGGAGGCAATCTCCTTCCTCATCACGGTGCGCTCCAGCGTGAACCTCCACATCTATAAAAAGCACAGCCGATTCACTATGACTGTAAAACCATGTCGAGCACATGTAAAACACATTCTTACTGGTCTGGCTGTAGATAATTCAATAAAAGGACAAACAGCAGTGACAGCAGCTCACCACAAAGTCTCTGCCCCGACAGAGCACTTCAGCAGGGACGCCGCTGTGGGGACTGCAGGTGTTTTTAGGATACAGAACATCACTGTGGAAAAACACACATCAGCATCAGTACGTTGAAAACTAATCTGCACTGGGGCAATGCATGCAGTCTTTATACTGGGATTCTGTTTAATAAAAGATGTCTCGACTCTAATCAAATGCTACACGCTGGTCGTTTGGCCAGAGGTGCAGTTTTACTGGGATGGAAGGATGCAGTCCCGCCCATCCATGCTCACAGGAACATTATGTTCTGTCAAAACCTTGAAAAGATCAGCTACTCAGCTTGTAACTCAGCCAAAAAAGATTCTGAATGTGCAAGCACTAGGGTTGAACCATCATTGAAAGCGCAATATGACAAAGTGCCTTATTCAAATCGCTTGAGGTGCAATTTTTTGATAAAATGTGTCACAAAGCATTTTGATACTACAGAGACGCCCCAGCCTGCAAAATATCTCCTTCAGAGGTGAGAAAACAGAATTGTTTGGTGGAAAAGAAATGTGGCTGTGGCTCATATCACAATAGCTGTCAAAATAATTGCAGTAAAAAACATTTGTGCATATCGTTTAGTTCTAGAAGTTAGCGTTCCTGAAATACTTTTAAAAGATCCTGTCAATCTAAAGACTTATTCCCTTCACGCCATCTTTTTTGGTCTTTTGTCTTGCTGTTGATTTCTGTCTGTAATATATTCTGTACAAGTTCATCACTTTGTCAAAACCCCCATCTGTTATTTATTTGTTTCTATTTCTTGCATTTCTAAATATAAAACCCGACTTGCAGCACACTCCTGTAACACCCCAGGGACCATGTACCTGGAGGTATCTGGTTTGTAGATGATTAAAATTGAGACAAGATTGAAGGATGTGCTCTGCAAAAATCTGCCGTGTATCCTGCAAATTTCCCCTGTACATTTTGTTTACCTCTGAAAAAATATTCTTGAGGGAACATAAATGTGTCTGCTCTAACCTCTTGACAACCCAGTTCCCCTGAACCAGCAGTGCCACCTGCTGGATGCATCGCAGAGCTGCAGTCGAGTCGGTGCCAGAAGCCAGAAGCCCCATAAGGTTAGCGAATGGCATCACCTTGACTGGAGAGAGAAGAGATCGTGGAGGAAATATGACTCATTTTTATCAACCTGAAGGGCATCCAAACTGAATGTTTTAGTATACATGATTTAAATTTGCCGAAGTTCACGCCCATGAGGAGTGTTGTAAAAAGCTTGCACAAGGGCACAAATAAGCCAAAATCAAAAAGCAGCATATTACCTGAGTGCAAACTGAAAACAAACCAAAGCAGTTCACAGACATGTACAATATTGCTTGAATATATTCAATAATCTTACACACATTGCACGTCTAACATTGTCTTGGTGCCCCCATCTGACACTCTAAAGTTTAAATAACCCAATAAAGAACATGAATGAGAAAAAATATCAATTTCTTTCATAGATATACATGTTGGAGCCGTTCAATCTTACAGAGAAGTGACCAGATTGTTCTGATTGTGTTGGCCTACCATTCTTCATCAGGGTCTTGACTTGCTCTCCCAGAGGCAGAGTGCGGAGCTGAGCCATTGAAAGCACGTTACTGGGACCAACAGGCTTCACACTAACACACAGAGACAAAGTCAAGTTAAAGATGCATCTCACGGACTGTTGTTATGTTTAAATCTGCAAACATTTGTCACAAGAGTGAGGGATACTTACACTTTCTCCTCTGCTAGAGGAGGCATCAGCATTGCCAGGTACTCCCTGAGAAAGTAAGAGAAACAAGCTGAGGTGAGCATGTGAGGAGATAAGAATCAGGAATTAAGTAAGGAGAAGAACCAAAAGTGCATCGATATAAATCTCTAGTGGATTAGACTCCAAAAGTGACAACCCAAGGAATCAGTTGTCGCCATTGACCATCAAACATTCACTCTTTATAATCTTATTTAACAGTAAAATGTCAATATAATAATTTAAAGTGAACAACAATAGAACAAAATGTTACCAGACAATAATTTAGACTCCCATCCTAAGTCCTGTAAAACCTTAAGAGCAGTGAAATGTAATTAACTATCATGTATTCATACTCACTTTGGAGATTTGACCAGCTCAGAGTTCTCCGAGGCGTCCACAGACGGACAGAACAGGTACTGCCTTTCATGCTCTGAGCGCCCGTCCTGAATTTAAATAACAAATCAAACACAAAGCCCTTCATGACTTCAGTATCTCATAAAGTCACCAGTCTTTAAATGAGGGACGTTCAGCCCTGTTCGTCATGCTGAGTGCTCCCTCTACCTTGACTCCGTGGTAGTGCAGGTGAACCCACGGCTCCTCCGCCTGCTTCTTCTGCAGGAACTCGTACGACTGGATCCTCCTCTGCCGGGCCTGCTCCGACTCAGGACGAGCAAACCTCACCTGGAGGGACAACCGTGGAGGAGAAATGTTAGGAATGGAGGGTGTGTAAAGGCACATAAAGCCAGTGTGATCATGAGAATCAGAATTAGAAACAGTTTTATTGTCAAGTAGATTTTCATATTCAAGGACTTGTTTTAGAGCGTAACAGTAAACATTACCACGTAGATTAAAAAAGATTTGTGTGTTTGTACTTAAAACTTTACCGTAATGGCCTTGGCTTCCTCCTCAGCTTCATCCTGGGACGAATCTCCACCTGCAGACAGAAAACTGGTCATTTAACATTCATCACACCTGATCATACCAGTGTTTTAAGGCAGGATTTTGTATAGAAACTCGTCAATGAAGTCATATAATTTTGAGAAACAAGCAATAAAAGATAGAATTTTAAAAAACAAAGTGTGCAAAGACAAAATGCAACCTCTGCCAGTTATTTGTTTTTATTGAATTTGGTGCAAACTGTTTATTTCTGACTACCGTAATTCTTTTAAATGAGACATGCAGAATAAAGTCTCTTAATGTAATTATATGACAATTTCAAGCTTAGTTGCTTGGTTAATTTCCCTGACAGACCAGGTTGTCACACATGATTAGTTCATAGACTGTCAGAAAGCTGAAAAAGTCCAACAGTTCTAGCTGGTTTTACAATGTTTTTAGAATGTATTGCTCTAATAAAAGCAGGTGTAATTGTGGCAGGATTAAAATGACGACCTGCCTTTCGAATCTAACAGTAGGTTTTGGGGTTCAGAGGGTTAAAAAGTCTTGATTTATCGAAAGAACAATGAAAATCCCAGAGATTTACAAGAAAACACAACAGAGAAAAGCACCAAACTCACACATCTGAGAAGCTGGAAACAGAGACACTTTTTCAGCACCTTTGTTTCAAAAATGGCTTAATGGGTAATCAAAATCAATTTTCTACTTCAATCAGCCAATTCCTGCAGTTTTAAAACGGCATCTTTTAGCTCCTGGTATTAGCTACTGAGTGATGTTTTATACCGAGTTATCTCGTGCATTTGTCTTTATTATTACCTTATAATGTTTTTGCCGGCGTTTGTTTGTTTGTTTATTAGCAAGATAACTTGAAAAGTTATGAACGGATTTTAATGAAATTTTGATAATGGGACAAGGAACAGATGATTCAATTTTGGTGATGTTCTGGATTACCACAAATGAGAAAATGCTGCTCGTGGAAATCACAATATGGGTGGAAATGAGCTGTTAGCGGCCTGAGCCTGCTCCTTTAAGCACGGTGGCTTATGGGTAATGTAGTAGTAGTAGATGAAGAGAGTGCGTTGTGTGTATGTCCCGCCCGGCACTCGTGCTGGACTCTTTCACCGTGTCTGTGACAAATAAACGGATCCAGTTCCAAAGTTTACTGCCTCCCATGCTGCCTGTTTTGCTAGCAGCCCAGACGGCTTGTTACCAGCACAAAACCAGCTAACACAGTAGTGTTGTTTACTGAGGTATACGCCACGGAGCTGAGAAGGTAACAGCTGCTTGGCGGAGGTCTGCACTCTCCAAGGGCTTTTCTAGTTTATGTTAGAATATCAGGTTTGTGAAAGACAAAAAAAAAATCCTCCTACATGATTTTCGGTTATAGTTAGATTTGGAAAAGCAGACACACCTTCATTGGCTGCCTCCCTCTCTCTGGTTTTGTTGTCAGCCTTGTCCAGGTAGGAGAAGCTGGGCCTCATCTGGAGGATCCCCGTCAGAGGTGTGACGTGAAGCTCGCCTGTTAACATCACAAATAAAACAATCACAGAAGATAAATCCTACTTTGCAGTGTGTGATTGTGGTTTCATGTCAACATGTCGAGAAGTCGCTTACATCAGGTTATCAATGCAAACGTAGTTAAATGATAAAACTAAAAGATAAAAAAAAGGGACTCCGAACCTATCAGTGACCTTTGAGTATTTACAAGAGCAGGTCAAACAAAACAAAACAAACGTGGTGCTACGATGGACTATAGAGGCTGTTGAACCCAATAATCAGGTCAGACCTTTGCGAAACACAGCAGCTGCGTATCTGGAGGTGTTGGTGGTGGCCTGGATGGAGGAGAACGTCTGTTTGTCCATCATTTTACTGGAGAACAAAAGTAAAGACGAGAAAACTCAGATAAGTAACAGGCAAATAATCAGGTTTAGAATTAAAGAAAAGTCTATTAAGAAATCACTTAGGTGTAACAACAGACATACGATGAGTAGGTGTTGGTTTCGTCGTAAGTCGTGCCGTCCACGTTCAGAGCTATTTGCTCTCCTTTGCTGCGACAATAGTTTGGACTCAATGTGTCGATGGCCATTTCCAGCTCCACCTGCATAACAAACAGTGCAAAAGTACATGAACAAACACTTTCAGATGAATAAAGATCAGTTTTTATTTCATCAACGAAAACTATGATTAAAAATATTCACTGACCGACAATTTTTCACAACAGAAACCAAACATTTTCTAAACAGGAATCATGGAAAGATGGTTTACATTCTTCATCAACAACCTAAACTCTAGTGTTCAAGATGGATTGATATGCAAATTAACAAACAGCTGTTTTAATATCTTATTCAGTGACCTGCAGCATCTGTGGAATCAAACACTGCAGCTCCTGATCAGTAATAGTTTAGTTTCCTCCATCACCTAAAATGTCTCTTGGAGCAGCTAACCGGTTCTACTGCTGTTAACATGAAGCTCCTTACATTCAGTGTCTGTCAGTAATGTTATCTGATGTCTGTGGTTCTTGGACAAAGCTATTTGTGAACTACACTCATTAATTCAATTCAATTCAATGTATTTGTATAGCCCAATATCACAACAGAGTTGTCTCACAGTGCTTTACAGAGCTCATTGAATTGATAAACACACAAGAATGTTGTAAGTTACAGTCTAACAGAGTCCAGCAGTCGATGAGGCCAATGGATCAGTCCGAGGCATCACCTGCCCTTTATGACCCTCCTCCTTCGGGAAGGAAAAACTCAAAAAACCCAGTGGGAAAAAAAGAAACCTCCGGGATATTCTATGCCATATATTCTATGCTATTATATTGAGAAGCAGTAGCATCAAAACAGCCGAGATAAACAACAAACATGGCTGCAGCTGACATGTCTAACAAGGTAAGGTAGCTTTAATCCAACACAGCTAACAGGTGATTTTCAGTCAGATGTGATTCACGTTGTTGTCAGAAGGATTGAGTCACATTTCCAGGATTAATAACGTCGCTTGTTTTAAAGCCTCCTCTAGATGTTCATTACAAAAACAAACAACTGTATCCATCCTGTTCATATAAGGCCAGACTGCAAACAGTAATTTAATGAAAAAGTAAGTCAGTTATCTTGTGAATAAATGGCTGATCTTCAGAGAAAAGAACAGGTAGCTGAAGGAACACTGATGATTTGTGACCAGGATGGGCAGATAGCCTATAGAGTTCATCTTTTAGAACACTACAGAGCAGACCGACACGGACGCTGAGCCTTTTCCACTAAGGTCACAACACAGAGACACTTGTAGTTCTGCTAACCACTCACAAAGATGGCAACAACTGGCCCCAAAATGTTTAGCAGATATGAAGATAAAAAACAAAAATGGGACTAAAGAAAAACACTAAAACATGTCAAAACACTAAAACTAAATCAACATTGAGTGCCAAAATTAAACCAAAGAAAGATTCTTTACCCTTTGCTGCTTGGGTTTGATCTTAGCCGCTAAGTGGTTGACATCATCATAGGTCATAGTGGATGGTCGGACGGGGTACTGTGTCAGAAAAAACAACAATAAAGGTGATTAGTGACTGACTCGTGACACTTCAAACATTCAATCACAGATGATTTAAATAAACTGCTTCTGTATGGAACTATACTTATCATCAGCATTAGGAATAACAATGGAGAAGCTCACCTGGAAAAGATACAGCTTATCTGCGAGGCTTTTGGCGAGATACACATCAATCTAAAAGAAACAGAAAAGTAAATCAGAGTCATTCAAGCAGCATTTTCTACTAAGTTATTGCACAAATATAAATAATAAATCTCAGGACCATTTTAGTGATTGTTCCTGATGCTATTTGTATGTGACTGTAGTTTGTTGTGTCTCATCACTGCTGTATTTATGTTTCTCTTGCAAAAGACTAATCGCACTGCGATTACCTGATTACATTTTAGCACCACAGCACCGCCTGGGCTCGTGCTAGCTTGCATAAAAAGGGGCTTCTCTTAGAATTATAGATTATAAAGGGAAATTGGGAATAGGCAGATATTCTGAGCTGAGGAATCAAACAGTGTGAAAACTTCTGCATATCTGTAAATAACACTTTATTACATAGTTTATTATGTAGATATCGACAAGGAATTGCAAGCCCGGTGAATATAAGGTGGGGGAGTGGTGTGCTAGAGTCTCTCTGTAGTACCATGCGGCCAGCTCAGGTGAGTTTGTGTTGTAAGGTACAGGGTTGGCTTGTTTTTCTGTTTGTTCTCCCGTTTTATATGACTTCTTGAAGGAAATGTCAGATGAGGCAGTTAAATGTAGCCAGTGGGTTAGGGTGGTTAGGCCTTCACCTTCAGCACCCTCTATACTTTCTACCCCCTACCCGAACCAGGGTTTGTATCCCCACCCAGCTTATATTGGTGCAGTTGGTGAGAGGCAGGGGTAGGTGATAGTCTCCTTGTGTGTGGTGAGTTTGTTAGTAGTATTGAAGTATTGTAGCAGTTAGCGGTTAGCATAAGCATCGAGCATTTGCACTGGCTAAATGGTAGTATCGTCACTGGTCACTACCTGGAGCATCTCCTAAACGGGCCTGGGTCAGTTGAACGTAGCAGTGCTGTTTGGATTGTGTAGGAGCAGTGTGAACTGGCACTAGGGGGGGCTGACTCTGGGATGCCAGAGTTCACCTCCTAGCCTCCTGGAGGTGTCGTGGGACTAAGTAGGCGAAACACCGTTGAAGGGAGGTTTCCACCTGATGACCCCCAGAGAC
>OMNN01017338.1:1623-12277 GCA_900302755.1 Chromis chromis
CTGCATCCACACTGATGTCCTGTCAGAGCTCCTTCAGTCGTAGACTGAGACCACCGAGGTGCACCACAGAACGCCACAGGAGGTCTTTCCTACCTGTGGCAATCAAACTGTATAATTCCTCCCCTTTCTGCAGGGGGGATGTATAGTGAACGGACTCATGTTAAAGATGTGCAATACTGGACTTGGACTTACAATAACATGCAAATTCCTTACTGGTGCAATAACCACACTAGCCACTTTACAATTGTACTTATTGTATTTTATTTATTAAGGCACTATTCATCTCGTTTTTGTACTTGAATTTTTATCTTTATTTTATTTTATTTACTTTTATTTTTTATTCTTTTATTTCTATTTTTGGATTATGACTAACACTGTAATTTTCACTAACCCTTTGTTTGTTTACTTGTTTACTTTAACTGTACTCTGGCACAACAATTTCCTTCGGGATGAATAAAGCTGATCTTTATCTTTATCTTTATCTTTACACTTACCATAGCAATATGAATTTCATCTATTGTTCAGCCTCAAGAGTGCAGTATTATGTCCCCAAATATTAATCTTGTGTATATTAATGTATGTAACCATTAGCTCAAACAACAGCGGAACATGAAATTTGCATATATTGTATTATTGTAGTCAGGCAAAATTAAACCCATTTTTATAGATTTTTCCTTGCACGTTAATAGAAAGACCTATACACAATCTGGTGTCATGGCACCTGTTCACCACATGACTGTGAAAATATTTAAGTGCATTTCTGATGAAATGGACTACAACAAACTGTTTTTTCTCAAATTTAGCATCAGTCCTGGGTTCAAACAAAACAACACTTTCCTAGAAAAGATCAACACTCTTAGGTATTTGGATCACATATCAGAAGAACTTGATTAAAACTTTCCAGAGTATAAATGCAAAACCATTGCTCGATGCATTGCCGGCCATTTTATTCTTGCCTCCTTTGTCTTACTTTTCAAAACACTATCACAAAACTCTGACTTTTCTTTCACGAGTAAAAATTCAAGTATTTCACTTTTCCCTCATAACAATAGAGAGCAATATTTCACAAAGTATAAAACTTTACACTCGTAACAGTAGAGTGTAACATTTCACAAAAGCTTCTAACTCTTCTCTCACAACAGAGAGTAACATTTCAAAAAGTATTCAACTCTTTTATCACAACAATAATGTTTCAACCAAGTGCTATCTGTTAGCGTATGACTCTTCACTGGTCTAAGCCAGTAGACTGTTTTTCAGAGTAAGCAGTTTTGGTGGGAGGGTTTTCTTTCCCAACCCAAGCATTACAGTCTGAATGAATTTGAGTGTATTTGCCATGCATTTTGGGTAATCCAAGTGTAAAGCATATGTAAGCCCAAATAACAGGCAAACTGCTTGAGGAAAGTCTTTAATGTTGTCGATGACAATACCTCCCTCAAGTACGATGGCTGTGGAGATGGGCTGAAGGTGCATTGAGCTTGGACCCTCTTCACTGAGAACAGTAAGCACACCAACCGTAAGGGATGCTAGGGCCTCATCTCTTGTTGAATCCTACAAAAGAAACACAACATATATCAGCAAGTTATGCTTGTATCCCAATGGATTTACTCTTCTTATTAGAATATTTTTGGGTGTTTTATTATTTCCTGGAGAATAGAGCTCTGAATATACATGCACGCTGCACTGTAGCCAATAAAATATATGTGGCACAAAAAACAAAAGCTATAGAAGCATAGTAGTAAGTACATTTTTGACCAGTGACACTGATTTTTCACTACTGATTACTGCTCCTGCAATTTTATTAAATTAGTGTTTACATATCTATCAGACAAGTGGAGGAACTTGAGCCAAAAACATGTGTGCAGATATAGTTACATTGCTCTATTCTGAGTAATGAATATGATTTGTCAAAAATTAATTTGTACTTTTTTGTGTAGGAGTACTTACCAAGCATGTCTTGTAGAATTCACTGGAGTCATCACTGACTACAACGGGAATGCCTTTGAGGACAATGGAGCGCAGTGAAGTCACATCTGATGTCTAATGATAGAGACACAAAAGATCAGCTAGGAGACAAATTTACAAGGCACAAGCCAAGTCAGACAAGGACCAAAATAGGTTAGTCTGTATTAAGGTTCTAATTTTGAAGTAGTGTTATAAATATACATGAAATTAACAATACCTTAACGATATGAAATTACTTACCACCAAATTGATTTGCTGCATTAACTCTGTCAGTTTCTGTCCAACAGTTCCCTTTTTGGATCTGAAGAGTTTGATGAAACGTGGCGTGTACTGGTCAAGAGCCTCAAAGAATTCTCCCTCAAGATTCTTACTGGCAATTCTATTAAACTCAGCAAATACCTGCAAAATAAAAGGGGGGTTGTCTGTTTATAACATAGAAAGTTGAGGTATGCTTCTAGCTTGCTAAAGGTATAACACCGTTTTCAAACAAATGAGAATAGTCCATGCCACTTTCTTACCAACAGAAAATACTGATTTGTATTATCTTGTGTAAAACAAGCAAAACAACAGAGTTTATGTTCCTACAACTGACATTTCTGGCCTCACGGCTTTGATTATGGCTTACCTGTCTTTCAGTGAACATCTTTCAATCATGTTCTTCACCTCAGGCTCATTTTTAACTATCTCTTGTCTGCGTAGTGGGAATGTCTGGTCCATCATTTTGGAGATGAGGATGCCATTTGGTCTTTTTTTCTTCATTTCCTCAATGAGAGTCTGTCTGTCATTTTCAAGACTTGTTTCATTATGTCCTTCAGGTAAATTCGGCAGATAGTTTGCTTCGCCTCTTTTTGGCCGTTTAATGTTCTTGCTGGATGAGTCTCCCTCTGGGTTGCCTTTACTCCTTTTACCCCCATTGATTGAGACATCCTCACATCCAGCTTTTCGAAGCTTTGTTCGGTAGTTAGCCATCTTAAATTTAAGACTGTTCTTCCAGCCGTACCGTCCTGGCTGAGAACCAGGCTCAGTTAGGCCAGGGTGCTTGCTAATCAATGCTTTTGCAACACTGCTGAAGTTGTCGTCTTTAGGATAAGCCTTGTAAGAGTACATTGTCTCAGTAAGCTTTTCCAGTATGTCATGCTTCATGTCTCGTGTCAGAGCTGTTCATGTGCTGAAGCTGTGGTTGGCGATGACAGGGTTGTTGCATGCAGAGTTACGAGACGAGAGGGTAGATTTTCAGTGTAGCTTTATCAGGCAAATCTGTTATTTCAGTGAGATTGCAAAGAGCATTGCTAAAGTCTTGATCTTCATACTGCAGTTTAAAGTCATACTGCAGCTACAGTTTATCCTTCAGTTGCACTTTTAAATCTTCAATGGAATCCGGTCTCTCATTTAAAGTTACTTTTTTAATATCTTCTTCATCAATGACAACTCTCAGCAATAACTTTTGGTCCATTTTGATAACTTAACCTGAGAAAATAGGAGAAACCTGTGTTAGATTTTCCCATTTCAGTGTTTGTCACTCAGCATACAATGTACCGTTTCAGAGTAACAAACTGTTTCCCTCTAACTCTGTAAAGTGACAAGGGGAAAATTCAATTTCATTCAATTCAGATATCTGGGTTACCAAGAGGGTGGACAAATGGCTGCTACACAGCTCATATGCTCGAAGATGCTCATCAAACCATCAGTCATGTGTCTGCAGACAAATATTATGATGGTATTGATAACCACAATCTTTGCTATTTGTCTGAATTCTGGAACCCCAAAGCACGATCCAACAGAAATGACCATATCAGCACTGTACTTAATGCCATCAATGCAGACAGAAGATGCTACAAGGACTGTGCTCTGCCGGGCATTCCTCTCATGAAGAAAGCGCTGCACATATATTGTTGAGCTATAGTGGAATCTTGCAAGACATCTTGTACATGTTTGTCATGATCTTCTTTTACTTTTGGCTGAAATGAGCCTGTGCACTTGCTTGTGTTGTATTTCCTCATGCTTGGCCATATAGAATCTGCATATCTGACTAACTGTGAAGCTTTCAAAGAACCCTCGCAAAGAATGGGCAGCTATTTATTCTGCTGCAATATATAATACAATGCCTTTTATGCTGGCTCCCAACTGCTCAACACATACACCATGTTGCTCAAGAAAAACAAGGTCCTGAATGAGAGGGTGAAGAATTTCACCATAACCATAGTCTCTGATGTTGCTGACTTTGCAAAGCAGAGCTAGCTGAATGGAATGAAGAGAGGATTCATATTTAGGGTGCAAATTTCCCAGTACCCAGTAGACACCACATAGCTTGTACTTCTTTCTGGAGGTTCCCAAGGGGTTAGCCACCTCAAAATCGTCTATGTACAAAGAGCATTGTATCTCAATTTGTTGCCAACTTATAGGGAAAAATGTATTTCTTGTGACGTCGTCAACTTTGACCCCTACCGATCTTTTTACCCGTAGGGCGCACAGCTTCAGTCAAATTAAATAAAAAAAAACTCCCCTTGAGATTAGACGTTCAAAAATGTAAGCATTGAAATTCTACGATAATTATTTGTAGAGATATAGCCAAATAGAGGTTTTTGACACTTGACGTGACCTTGACCTTGACATTTTAGCTCCGAAAAAGGTCGACTGCACAGCCTTTGTGATGCCCATATAAAACAGCTTAACTATCATTGATGCTGCATTAATAGCCAAGGAGGAGTTCCAGGACAAAGTAAGTTGTGGAAGAAGAAGAAGAAGAATTCTGACAGATACAATGTATTTGGCAATTTTTGCAAATATTGCCAAATACAATAATAAGAATTCCGACAGATACATTGTATTGGGCATTTTTTTGCAAAAATTGCCAAATACAATTACAGCGTTTAGATATCTATCAGACAAGTGGAGGAACTTGAACCCAAAACATGTCATTGTACAGAAACCTACAGACTTTCCTGATTATTGTGCAGACATGGTTACATTGCTCTACTTTGAGTACTGAATATGATTTGTCAAAAATGAACTACACTTTTTTTGTGTGTACAAGTACTTACCAAGCATGTCTTGTAGAATTCACTGGAGTCATCTCCGACTACAATGGGAATGCCTTTGAGGACAATGGAGCGCAGTGAAGTCACATCAGCTAGGAGACAAATTTACAAGGCACAAGCTAAGTCAGACAAGGAGCGAAATAGGTTAGTCTGTATTAAGGTTGTAATTTTAGAAAGCATTTTGCAGTAATGTTATAAATATACATGACATTAACAATACCTTAATGATATGAAATTACTTACCACCAAGTTGATTTGCTGCATTAACTCTGTTAGTTTCTGTCCAACAGTTCCCTTTTTGGACTTGAAGAGCTGGTCAAGGGCCTCAAAGAAGTCTCCCTCAAGATTCTTCCTGGCAATTAAACTCTGACTGTGTTCATGAATTCAGTCTCACATTCAGAGCATCACCTGACCGGTTGTTCAGAATTTTAGTTTCATTTCCAGAGCACAGAGCAGCAGGATTTAGTGATTTTAGAACTGCAGATAAACTCTGTCTTACTTTATTTTCATTGTTTCTCTGACTGGATTTTGGTGTTTGTGGTAGAAGTACTTCAACGGTTTCTCTACTAAACTATTAAATCACAGTAAGAAAATACTGTCAAAGTCCTGCATTAATATTACACAGGACAGACAGACTTATGGCGTGTTCAGAGGATGTATTTAAAGAACAGAAAACACCAAAACAGACACACTGAGTTGTTCAACTTCTTAAACTTCTAATTACAGGTTACTTGTGTAAAATGAGTGTTGATAACAGATGAAAAAGTCACTTAGTTTCACTTAGTATTTTTTTTTTATTAATTTCCATATCCATTGAAGCCATCATACGACCTCCCCTGCAGTTGAACAGAAGCATTCGGGTAACCTCCAGGATTCATCAGAAGAGCAAAACAAATTGTGCAAAACCAAAAAATTGTGCAAAACCAAATTCAACACACTTTCATTTGCGGTGTATTTTGTAAAAAACATTTGTAATACGGGAAGTTTTGCAATAGACCTCACTGTTAGGAAACTTGAATTTAATAACAAAGTCAGCCATTCAAACTTGACTATAGACAACAGTTAAGGAAACACAGATGAGTTCCATTTCAGAAGCATCTCTTTTGCTTAAGGACGTAAAAATACATTTTGTGCTCCAGCACTATTCAGCCTTTATCTGTAATTGCTGTATCTGTAGCTGTTCTTATGTGTCACAAACATGACTGTCTGATCATTGCCAGTTACATATAAACACTGTGTAAATGTAAAATACACTATAATTTCTTATTAATCTGTCCCATAATGACCCAGAATACAATAATGAAAATCAGGTAAATGAGGCAAGCCAGGACGGTGGCGGCGATGTTGAGGGAGCGGGCAGTAGAGCCGTAGTGTCGGGCTCCTTCCAGATCTCCAACCACCTTCCGGTCTCTGGCCTGGAACGATCAGAGAATACTGGTTTTAGAAGTGGATTGATAACCTCAACATTAAGGAAACTTAAAACTGCCAATGTTGAAATCATACAGTCTCTCCCTCATAATCATTTCATTAGTTTGTACAAGTCTAAAAATATGTAAAATC
Organism: Chromis chromis; assembly: GCA_900302755.1. NCBI lineage: Eukaryota > Metazoa > Chordata > Actinopteri > Pomacentridae > Chromis > Chromis chromis. The sequence goes on from OMNN01017338.1 coordinate 8,184, forward strand.
CCACCTTTCTTCTGAATACTTATCACATACTAAATGACTCTATCCAATCACTGCAAGAACTGACATTTGCCTTTTTTTTTTTTTTTTTTAAATTGCAACAAAGAGGAGTTTATTTAATTTTAATTCAGTTGGGAGCCTGGTGACATTATAAGGTGTTCCTCTTTTTGTTTTCTTTTTAATGTGCAATAACAGAAGTTTGGCAAATAAGAGATCTAACTTCTAAGAAACTCCATATTGTCTCACATAAACTTACCTTGACGGAGTGGATGAGAGCTGCCAGTCCGAGGCAGCAAGGATTCATGTAGAATAAGTTGAAGATGGACCAGATGACGTGGTCCTTGGGGTGCTCCGTGATGATGTTCACAGTGGTGTGCTGAACCACTGTAGGGCCTTTAGGCTGTCCAGAGTTGCCATCACATGGCCTCCCCTGCAGTGGAACTGAAGCAGTCGGGTAACCTTGAGGATTCATCGCTCTGAGCTCAGCTGCAGTTTGAAGTGGAGTCGGTTGAAATCTGTTGAAGAAGTGACGCGTTGCTGCACGTGTCGATTCCCTTTTGAGGGTGTTCGGGCTGAGCCAAAGACTCTCCACTATAAACCAATCATGGAAAAGCAAATACAACCCATTTGCATTTGTGGTTTCTTTTATAAAAACATGTGCAATACAGGAAGTACAGGACCTTCTTTAAAAGTATTAAATCGAAAAATAAAATAGTAGTCTCATCGAATGTCATTCTTTGAATGGGATCTTCAGAAATATATCAGGATCAGTGTGGAAATGAATATATTTTAGTGAAATCTAAAGTCCAGCCCCAGTGAGCAAGAAGCTCATTCACGTAGGATCACATCTGCTGTGGTGCCATTTGATCAAACTTCACATTAAGATAAAATGTTTATGATAAATACAGTATAAAGTACAAAGCAACACATGAAAATGTGAATATAATTGTGGCAAAAAGAAAATAACGCCAGTGTGTATATAACCAAAACTTGTCTGAAATTCACACATAAGCACACAAAAACGGGTTTTGCATTATATGACCACGTGAACTCGTTTCATTTTTGGGTCTAAGGATGGTAGAATGGTAGTTACCACTTTGCATATAGAAATTAGGACCAGATACAGATAAACATGACAGGATGTGTGGTTAGTGTGTAGAAATGGTCTCTAGAATGGCTTTGTGACACAGACTTATTCTGTTGAGTGTGATGTACAGTGGATCAAAGACACGAAACAGAACAGTTGAAATTAGTAGTTCAGAAGTTGCTACATTGTAGTATAAAAAACTGCAGGTGGGTAAATTCAAACTCACAGATCAGAAGATGTGCAATGTTTATGCAAACCACAAAGTGAAATGTTAACTCATGCTGTGCAGTCTTGGCAAGGAAATCTGTTGTGCAATGTATTCAGTCAATCATCTGTACTGTGAGATTCATAAAGATAACTGAGGTAGAAAAATTAGGGACAAATGAAAGCTGCCAATAAGATTTAATTACAAATTAATTAATTCAGGCACTCAATACATATCTCATCTGAAGCAGGTTAAACCAGGGGTAGCCAATCCTGGTCCTCAAGGGCCACTATCCTGCATGTTTTAGATGTTTCATTCTTCCAACACACCTGATTCAAATGATCAGCTCATCATCAAGCTCTGCAGAAGCCTGATAACGATCCTGATCATTTGGATCAGGTGTGTTGGAAGAGGGAAACATCTAAAACATGCAGGACAGTGGCCCTCGAGGACCAGGATTGGGCACCCCTAAAAAATCTTTTATATTCAAATCAACATTTGAGAGTTTACAAACACACAATAGGAGGTTACATGGACAATCCTGTAGGTGATCTCTGTGGGCTCTTCACAGGACAATAGTGGCCAACATGTCTTTAAAATGTCAGATTTTGTAATATCCTATTTAACCCCAACAAAATCATAATTTTATTGTAGATTTACAAGCACCAAAGATTGTTCTTGTTCATTTCACACCTTGAAGCTTGCTCTCTAATTGATGAGACATCCAGACAACCACAAGGAGATGAATAATAGTATGAGTGGCAAAAAGATTCTCATTACCCTTTTTTAATAAAAGAAAATAAACAACTGTCTGCAGTTCTCTCTAACAGTCAGTGGTTTAGTCGAGCATGAGGAAAACAAGCCCAAACTGATTGTTGCTTGTAGTAAAAACAAAAGTAAAGCAAAGCAGAAAGCAAATTCTGCAAAGCAAATATAGTTGTTTTACCAGTTTGAACTTAGACTCATTAAAGCAGCTATCAGACTTCACTCTGCAGGACATCTCAGGCGAGATGCATTGCGGGTTTTTTTTTTTTTTACTTTACCTAAAGAAAAGTATATCATCACAACATAGTAGTGCACACAAATCTGATAAATTGGCAACAATCAGTAGCTGCAGTTAATTCAAGTAAAAAAACAACAAGTAAAGCTGATTATTGGATGATGTATGTGTGGCGGCGGAGACTACACAAGCATTAGATGATTTTAAGATAATTGCCGGACAACGCCACCCTGGGAGTTGCACCCAGAGAATTTTCCTTTCTCCACACTGGAGGCACACAGGTTCGTTATACTCAGAGGCATGAGACGTGGATTCAATGGTTAAAACTATTATTAACCGATTAAAAATGTTCTTTTAAAACAGTCATTCACACTGGGGCAAACCAAAACCAAAATGACCTGATCGGTTGCTGAAGTCTACAGGTAGACAGGGGCTAGTGAAGGGGGAGCGAGTACTCCAAACAAAAACACCCAGGATTATGTGAGATACACACGGGTAGTGAACCCAATCATCGAGGGAACACAGAACACAAGGGACGACACCACCACCAGGATCACCAACACCACCACCGGGCTTCAGCAACTGTCAATGGCAGGGAATACGCACACACATGAGGAGGGAGGAGGGGAGCCCATACAGCTCGGCACTTTCCACGAGCAGCCAGGAGTGAGGAATGCGCTCACACAGACTGGAGGCACGCACCGGGGACACATCAGTCGCCTCTGTTGCAGCTGGACCTGCACGCACACAAAAGCAGCGAGAGAGAAAGAAGGGTGAAGGGCCGCAGTTTATATACCCAGCCACACTCACTGATTGGACACCAGCTGTACCTCATCAGGTGAGGCAGCACTGCCCTAAGCAGCATCATATGCTGCTGCTGCTACATTCGGATTGATTAAATTAATTCCAAGGCGTTATGTGGTTAAAGCCAAGTGGTACAACCAGAGTCACTGGTTAAAAAAATTAGACACACTAAGAATTCTGTTCATTTTTTCCAAAAGTGCAGTTCAATCAAGACAAGAGGTTGTGGATGGTTTTGAAGGTCTACAGGAGGATTTTGAAAGAGACTCTGAATTTGACCCGGAGCCAATGGAGCTGTTGGAGGATGGGGGTGATGTGGTGAAAGGAGGGGGTTCTGGTGATGATGCGGGCTGCAGAGTTCTGGACCAGTTGGAGCTTATGGAGGGATTTGTGAGGGGCACCAAAGAGGAGTGAGTTACAGTAGTCAATACGAGAGGCGACGAGGCTGTGTACCAGGATAGCAGTGGTGTGAGGGGTGAGAGAGGGGCGGAGGCGAGTAATGTTGTAAATGGAAATATGCAGACTGGGTGATGTTATTAATGTGGGAGTGGAAGGAAAGTGAGCTGTCGAGGATGACACCCAGACTCTTAACCTGAGGGGAGGGGGACACTGTGGAGCTGTCAATGGTGAGGGACAAACTGTTAGCTTTGGATAGGGTGGATTTGGTGCTGATAAGAAGAAGTTCTGTTTTATCACTGTTAAGTTTGAGGAAGTTGGAGGTGAACCAGGATTTGATTTCAGAGAAGCAGTAGGTGAGAGAGGAGGGTGGGAGGGTGGAGTTGGGTTTAGTTTGTGTCATCCGCGAAGCAGTCAAAGTGGATACCAAGTTTGCAGAAAATATTGCCAAGTGGGAGGTTGTAGATGATGAAGAGGAGGGGCCCCAGGACGGAGCACACCTGAAGTGACGGGGGAGGGCTGGGAAGTGAAGGATTTGAGTTGGATGAACTGAGTACGGCCTGTGAGGTAAGAGTGATACCTATGGAGGAGAGTCTATTGAGGAGGAT
>OMNN01017350.1:3785-46159 GCA_900302755.1 Chromis chromis
GGAGGAGGAAGAGGAGGACGAGGAGGAGGAAGAGGAAGAGGAGGAAGAGGAGGAGGAGGAGGAAGAGGAGGAGGAGGAGGAGGTGGTAGCAGTTCATATGTCTCTGTCTCATCACGACGTGCCCTGTCTCTTCTGTTGCTGCACTCGGATCAGCTCCAGCTGTTTTTTGCACTTCTGGTAGTATGTGGACAGACTCTTGTTCTCCTCCAGCAGCTTTTTGTGCTCCTGCACCAGACGGGACGTGTTCTGCTGGTCCTTCTCGTCTTGGTCCAGCTCGGCGATGAGCTCCTTCCTTCACAGATAGAAGGGGAAGCCATGTTAATACCGATTTCAGTCCCCTTATTTACAAGTCTGTGGCATTAGCTCGACATGGCTTGGCCAGCTTTTACACTGTTTGAAATAATTTGATACCACGATCACACAGGGAGAATATTAGTGTTGTCCAGTGAAGATAGAGTGAGGAAATGACACCGCCAAAGCAGCATTTTGACATTGAGCTACAGGTATTTATTATTATACTTCATTGTGAACACACTATCTGACTTTACTGGCTCTAAGCAATGTTAAACAAGCACGCACTTATTTTCACTTTGATGCTGAAATGAAGGTAGTAACACGTTCCCTCCTTCACCAACCCTGTTTCCCAAAAGCTCAGATAATTGTAAAATCCATCTTAAGAGCCTTCTTAGGTTTAAGAGGTGTTTCCCCAAAGGCATTGTAGCCAAAGAATGAAAGCACAAAAACTCATAAGCCGCTAAGAGCATCTTAAGACGCTGTGGAGACTGCGGGAGGAATCGTAAACTGTGGATTTTCTGCAGGTTTTTAATGTCTTTGTTAAATTTATAACCAACGGCAGTTTCTTTAATTATCATTTCGTATACAAGTAGTGATGTTTAAGAAATCGACGCACGTAAAAAGCCAATGACAGCAATTAGTTATGCCACCTGTTTAACAAGGGGAAACATGTAGAAAAGTCTCCCATCCACCATTTAACCCAACTACAGCAGCTTTTTTTTGTTAGTGAATAAGCAAACTCAAATAAAAACTGTCTTTATGTGCTACAGTTTGCTATGTATCTTTCAATTTGGCAAATTCTTTCAACTTTGCTCCTGGCTGATTACAATATAATCGTACTACGGAATATAATTGAGGTTATATAGTGATTCTGCTGTTATAAACAGCTGTTGCTGCCTTAAAAACAATATTTTGTTCATTTTAAAATACAGAAAAAAAATTGGAATACAATTACTACTACTAATGATAATAATATATCTTTAGTAATAAAATATGACCAATAAGATTATCAGTAAGATAATGATTGGCTATAGGAGGATGAGAAAATTCCAGTTTAAATTTATTCACTGTAAATTTTACTAACATTATTCAGTGGTTCTTACTTTACATGGCTCATGGTACGGTCAGAATGTCAAGGGTTACTTCAGGACACAGTGCTTACTTTATCAGTGTAGTGTCAATAAAATGTGAAAAATTACAAACTGTGTTGTTGTTTTTTTTAAAATAAATATTGCAGATATTAATTTGATTTGGGCATAAATGATGTATAAATGTATAAATTCCTACTAAAAAAAAAAAGTACAAAACACCGGGGAAGATCCTTCAATACAAATACAGCTGGATATCACTCAACTTGCCTAGGTATCCAAAAGACATCAATCATTGTTGTCATTTTGTCAGACTATCCATCATTTTCACCCAGTCTAAAATAAGCCAACGACTAATCAATGGATTGTCATGTTGAGTCTTAGTCCAATTAAACCTTAAAGCTGATTATTATTTATGAATATTGCATTTCGATAAAACTGCACTGTAGATGAGCAGAGGACAACCAGCTGGGTTCCTTCTGGTCTAAATATGAGGGCTATGAGGCAACATGTGTTGTTTATTCCATGATTTTGGATGTTTATCCTCAAATACATGTTTGTACAAATACTTGACCAATTGAGGATTTACTTTCAAAAGAAAATACAGAATATATCCAGCTGAGCTTTTTAGCCAAACGCAGTTCTTCCAGCTTGCTTGTATTTTACAGCTCATGATGCCTTGTCTGCTAACTCTAGTCATTGCCGTTGGGCGGCTTTCCATACACTCACATTAAAATATCTTTGTCATGTGAAGTTGCTTTAGTTTCACCACGAGACAAACCACACATTTAAGAGAACATTCCCTCTGGTTGTAATACCCTTAAGAAGTGAACTGAATCAAGTCCACACATCAACCAAATTGCTTCTAAGCACAAAATAACCAACTGGACTTACTTCCTCTGGATCAGCAGGGCGATTTCTGTTTGTACTTTTAGGTATTCTTGGGCCATCTTGCAGTGCTGCTCAAACACAGCCATGGACTCTTTGGAGTTGGGACAAGGAGCGAGCGGCTGGAAATAAACACACACAAGCTGTTCTTACCTGATTCAGAAATGCTCTGTTCATGTATTTATGTCAGCTGTATATATATTCACAATGCACTGTTTACATAGCATCATGTTTTCAGGGATAATCCCTACATGATGGAGTTTGTATTGGCAAAGCAAAGAGATGAGCTGCAGCTGAGTTAAAGCTGATTCAACGCAGCTTATACCTGACAACATTCAAACTAAACAACAAACAGATTGCCTGTGCGGTAGTGCTTTGTGTGCTGACGGCTGATTGGATGTTGTACCTGCAGTTGGTGATCCAGGGTGAGATAAGCCATGGGAATGGAGTTGTCTGAGCCGTTCGTGTCTGAGAAGAGAGAGGAAAAGAGATCAAGGGCTGCTTGTTTTTTCTATGACTGCAGAGGAACAACACAGTACAGAAAAAACCTGCTGCCCGGCTCCCCACCACTGTAAATCACTGACCAACACTGTACATAGTGTCTATAAACAGCCCGACAGATTTACAACATCTGGCCACAGTGACACTGTTACAGTCACTGTGTTTAAAGGGTGACTAATGGGAGCGGCCCAATTTATTCAATCAATCAACCGAGGTGTAAAATTCCACCTTCGTCTTTTACCATGACATCTGTAACATGGACCTTAGTGGTAACAAAATGCATGCAAAGAAGGGGGCCTTTACATCTTATCTGCTCAAAAGGAGTCTGGTGCAGATTGCTCAGTTCATTTTGACTGGGGTGAATGCTGTAAGTGGAACTGTGGTGTCGACCAAACAACCTGATCAAGACCTCCTGAAGAGTCTTTTCAGGTGGTGAAAGTCAGCAAACAGGTGTGCAGACATTAAAATGCAGATATGTGGACTACTGTTTTACAGTATTTTAGCTGTTCCTAACTAGGAAGTGAGTGAAATCAAGCAAATGCACAACAATAGATTTTGCCTCCTCTAGCTATCCATCTGCACGTCTGTGAAGGTTCTCAGTCATCCAGGTCATGGTTATCCTCGTAGTTTCAATCGTAGCATCTGGACTTGGTTGGGTTAGTCACAACTATTTAATAAGTTGATTTATTTTTTCTTTATGTAAAATAGCATGAATTTAAAAGTAGTTTTTACAGATTTAATTTATACCTTTTGTATACTGGCCATGTTTTTTTTTAGCTGTTAAATGCAAGAGATAGGGTTTTAGAATTCTTTCTGGTGTCAACTTCTCTTATGAAATTATGTGTAACCACACCACACTCAGTATCAGGATATAAGTTGAGTCAAAACACTGTATTGCTCTACTATGGATGAATGCATTCACTGTGAGGATTTCTGCAGCAATCACCCACTTTACTTTAGTTTTTACCACAGAATACAAAATCTGAATATTAAAATTTTTCACAGCCAAAGAATGAAGAAAAACCTATGGTTCATTGACTGTTACAATATATCACTTTTTTGCAATACTTCACAGCAGGAACTGACTGTAAAGAAATGAATCCATTAACATAAAGCGAAGCCGTATGAGCAGCAGGAAATGGGTGAATAAAGTTAAAAAGTTTTTGATAAAATACACTGTTATAATTTATAAGCTTCCTTCCTTGTGACAGAAAAATGATTGAATAGCCTCCTGCAAGCACAACTATAGGTGAATATACAGCTGGGTAACAAGTTAAAGGGAAAACCTGAACCCTTGATCTCTACACTGAGGTGGGATCCAGTGGTTCCGCTATACTTTGGGGGGTTTCTTAATGGTTTGGGTCCATTTGTCCCCTTAGAGGAACAATCACAGGGCATGAACGGCACCCAGTATGAATGATGCATATCACATGTAATGGCCTTTGTAGTCAACAGATTATCAAAACACCAAATGAGGGAATGTCTTGGAAGAAAAGTGTTCATCCCTCCAGTAGAGTTCCAGAGACTTGGAGAATCAGTGCTACTCTGACAGCACCTGGTAGCCCAACATCCTACTAAAACACTTGATGTTGGTATATATAGTACACTATACACATACTAGTAAATAATACTACAGAGGTTTTAGTAGCAAAAGACGTCACCGGCACAAGACAGCACTATCAATTCTGCGATATTTCAGCTAAACGTCTGGAGAGCTGTCATATCAACCAGCTTTATATATAGTATATGCTCACACCATATGCAGGCAAGAACACCTTTGTACCTTTGTAAGCCAAAGTTCAATGAAATTCCTTTAACACCTTCTTAAGTCTGACTGACTTAATAAAGCCTTTTAAGACTTTTCTAAGACCTGCAGACACCCTGCTGTGATGACTGACACATAGAAAAGCTGCAACTGTAGCTACAGTAATGTGCTACTTGGTGTATACCAGTTGTTAGAACGTAGTTTCTGCAACAACAGAAACTAAGCCTTGTCTGGTTAATAACTGACCTTATGAGGAGAAATGGAATAATACATGCTACATCTGTTGATCATAAATTCATTTTAAGATTTTTCTCATTCACACTACAGTGATTGGGCCGACTTCAATGGAAATGCAGTCCTGAGTACCTGTGGGGTCATCAGGGGAGAAGTAGCCTCTGCTGCTGGTCTTATCAGGTGGCATCATCCTCACACTGGGACTGGAGGACCGGCTGCTGTTCCTGCTCCCCTGCAAGACGATAAAACAGACAGAAAATTTATTGACATTCAATTAAAACAGAAAATGTGGCTTTAATTGACAGCATACAGTCTCCATAGGTGTCATTTTTAAAAAGAAATATTAATATATATTTGGGATTTCGGCCAACAAAACAAAACACACACCATCTTGGGTGTAGGAATTTACAATTTTCTGTTGTTTAATAATGCAAATGACTATATCTTGATTAATAACATTAACTTACGATTAGAATATTTGTTAGCTGGAGCCGTGACCAACAGCGTAAAATGCAACAGGATTATTTGGTATGCAGCGGTACCGTCAAATCAGAGGTTAATCTAATGATATCAACATGTAATGTTCAGAGAGTCTCTTCAGATGTGAGGTCGATCCCACTGACTGCACAGCACCTCAGTATTTTCGTACAAAGCCTTGACGGGGAACTCTAAATGAACTTTTGTCTGCACAGAGCTGTGGGTTTTCTGCTAAACAAATGGAGACAATCGTTTGGGAAAACAGCAGAAACGCTCCAAGCTAAGGAGCTTATTTGAAGCTGTGTTTGTGTTTGAGGAGGGGCGCACCGGATTCTTCCTACACTAATGTCTTCATCTTCCTGGAGCTGCCTTATCAAACACATGTCATATTTTATGACACTTTCTCCCCAAGGAATCCTCGCACTTGACAAAGAATGCGTGAAATGCTTCTGAAAGACGGCATCAGTAAATCATCAAGGCTTCAGAGGAGGAAAGGACTGATGAGAGCTCAGAAGAAAAACATAGTGCGTTAGGAGAGCAGAAACAAACCCCTGTGGCAGGGTTATGGTGGAGTTCAGCTTTTAATTTAGACTTTCTGAAAGATAAAGCGTTATCTAATGGTTATTTGTGCATCATTTATCTCACATTAAATGAGAAAACAGTCTGTTTGGGGTCATTTGTATTTATTAGCTTTCATGTTAAATGATATTCCCGTCAAATAGAAATCACCAAGTTTTCTAGTATTACTGTCAAAGCAATTTATAAATGTATTGTTATTCATTACTCAAAGGGAATGAGGTCTTTGGAGATGTAACAGAAATGCTCCTTTAGCTTCCAAGCCACTAAGTTTCTTAGTGGGTGGTCAAGCATATGTCTGACTGACAGCAAACTTCTTCTAACTGTAGCTTTAAAAGCTAAGAGCAGACAATGCTTTGTTATAGCAGTGAAGAATAACGACGACAACATTTAGCATCTGAACTGACAAATGACGACATTTGCTTCTCTGTGCCACAGCTGACTACCTAATTAGGCATCTAGCCTGCAAAATCTTTGCAAACAGTATGCTTTTTCTGTGCTGGATGCTTGCTTGGTCACTATTGTCTGACTTTAATGGTAGTTTTGTATCTAATGTAAAGGATTAAGGTCAGTCTTGTTACAGATACAGTCTAGTTTTAGATTTAAAACTTATGAATGACTGGAAGTACAGACGAATCAAATATGTCTTATGTGCAGCATAACCAAGTTATAGTGCCATAAATATAAAAGAAAAAAAAAACTAAAGTAGAATTTCTTTGATTAAAAACTTGGAACCAATATGTTTAGCATTGTTTAGTGCCCACAGGTGTTACCAATACTGAAAAAAACAGTAGCACTACAGACTACAGACATTTTAGCATTGCTTTATCATTGCATTACCATGCTTGCCTCCTATGTGCTCTGGATAAATACAGCCTGTAGTTCAACTGAAAAGACTATACATTTTTGTCATGCGACTGTTCATCAAAGCTGAATCAGTCATGAGCACAGAGTGATGAGATGAGACTTTTGAAATAAGGCGATTTTGATGAAATATCATGATTTTAAGTTTAGATTTAGTTTTCCCTCAGTACAGCACATCACAGATGAGTAGTTTAAGAAAAGTCGAAAGGTTTGTCCTGTTTTTATAGTTTACATAAATTGTATAATTCTGGCGATTTCTTTAAAGATAACATTCCTTTCGAAGCCACTGGTGGGTTTTGGGGTTCAGAAGGTTAACTATTATATACTGCCCACAGCTACAATGGTCACATTCTTTCATTGGGTTTGTGACAAACACCACAAAGAGCAACACTCATGCGTTTTAAAACTGGAGCTACATCCTTGTGGCCTTTATTTAATCTTAGTTAACAGGAGTGTGTGGTTGTGTTTTTTAACCACTGTGATAGAAGGTGTGACTACAGTGAGTTTTTTATTTTTACATGTGCCGTTCTTTCACTTTGATCTAATGCTGTGTGCTACCAACAATCTCTATTGCCATCAGAAAAAAAGTGTAAAAGCATGAGCAACCCAAGCTGGCCAATCACAGTTCTAGTGGTCCCCATGTGGTTCCTTGGCAGCCATAGCTCAAGCACATATTTTGTGTGCAGGTCACTAACATCGCTGCCACACTGGCTACGAATTTAGCATTGATGGACTGTCAATGATGGTAAATGCTGTGCAAACATGTATTCTCACTGGTTTTCACAGACGGGGACACTATAAAGAATCTACAAACTATAAAAACTGCCTTCTCTCTTTCCAGTTCAGAGAAGCAAATCTATTTAACTTGTTAGTTATCTGTAAGTCAATCATGTGTCTTACCTGGCTGGACTCTGTGCCGATGCCTGGCAGATCCTGCACGGACCGGCGTCTCTGAGGCTCGCATGTGGCTGTGGACGGGGGGTCAAGGGACAAGGACAGACAGGAGAAAGAATGAGGCCCAGAGGAGTTTGGGTAGTGGTGGTGGGGGATTGATTCCCATGTTTGCTTGTGGCTTGAGGTAGATCCAGACCCACAGAGCCACACGGGGACAGCTGAACTGATTTACCCCTCTATCTCCTGGCCTGTCAACATGCGCTGTGGCGTGGCTGGAACGTGACCACAGGACTAAAAGCACCTGACCTCACTGACGGTGCACAACAAACATACGCACAACACCGCAGACCAAACCTATTCACATCAGCTGCCGGGTCTGTTTGTGTGACGAGTGTGCACTAACTGGCTGGTTTGGATTTGAGGCCCCATGGGAGCTGATAGGTTCTGCTCTCCCTGGTCCTCACTCATTTAACTGCTGCCCACTCAATCAACATGAGTGTGACTTAAGGTACGAGATAACCTATATAAATATAATAATTTTGATATGTCTCTTAATAATAAATTAGTATTTCTTCCTGTGTTAAAAAGTAGTAGTCCTACTAATAGTCCTCAAATTTCTATGCGTTTTGCAGACTTGATTGTCGTCACAGGATTTGAATACTTTGATTTGTCTTTAGCCTGATTGTGGTTCATTTTTGGAACTACTAACTCCACTGCGTCACTCTAAACTCCATCAAATCACACAGTATATAATTCCTGTTTGCTGAAAAGCTGTTGTGGGCAAAATGTCAGATTTGCCAGTGTAAATTAAGCTTTTCTTTACCGTGAATTTGATGGTGCACTGTTTTCAGATTACAACAAATAAAAATTTTAATAAAGCACAATATTAAAAAAGATTGCCGAAATCAGTGCTCCTAAGTTTCACATAACAACAAAAAGCAAACTTAAGTCATGTGTGTTGGGGTTGCACACGTTTTTGTTTATCTCCCATTTCTGTTGTGTGCATTTCCCAAACTTCACATGACACGGAGTTGATCAAGCTGATTGTTTCACACCACTCACATTTCAAAACTAACACAGATGGCTGGGTTTATCTGGTCTAGGCTGACTACAAGCTTTGCCTAGAGCACAATGAAGCCACGAAACATGAAGGGAGACACGCACATGAACAAACAAGCACTCAGAAAGGAACACAAAGCACTCGGATCTTCACTTTCGGTACCTGTCATTGTTGCCATGAAACTGCACTGTACTGACACTTTAATAACTAGATACATGCAGCTCACATAAAGTCAGTTGCAAATTAAGTAACAAAACTGGATGCAAATTACAAACGCGCAAGGAAGGCACTATTTTCATTTTCTTTTTTTTTTTTACTAAGCGGCAGGGGTGTATTGGTACATTTATATCCCGAAAAACATTTTATTTAGTATGTGACTTTCTTAAATTCGATTGAATATAGCCTAATGCGCCCCACATTAGTCTATGTCTAGCATGTAGAGAATATAAATTATGAACTGTGAAACCTACCAGAAAACATTTGGCAGTGCAACAGAATTATGCATATTTATAGATTGATAAATTGCACCTTACACTTTTTGACATAATTTCCCCTGTGCTTCTGGTCCGCTACAGATTGGCCATTAAGCCTTGTGTATTTACACTCATCAACATTGTGATATTTGTATTTTTAGACTTATTTTACATAGGTAAATAAATTATGTGCATCAGTGTTCACCTTCCTAAGATTGTCCCTGGAGAGTCAAATATTGTCTACTGAATTAAACTGAGCATTCAATCGCTCATCCTAGTCTGAGCACCCCATTATTAAATAAACACATACAGGAAGTGTAGCTGTTATTAGGAATGCAGATCATCTAGCAGTTTATTAGGAACACCTGTTTAATCCAATGTAACAGCTCTGCCATAAATTCTGCTAATACAAAGCTTGTACATTTTCAGTTTTTCTTGATCACGATGGAAAGATGATAACTTCACCTACACGAGGGGGCAAAATACAACAAGCTCCAAGTAAAATTATGACCTTATTGTCTGAGTCAACCAAAACTGAAAATGCACAAGCATTGTTCAAATTGCAGAGATGTTTTGATAAAGTGTTGGATGAGTAAAGTCTTGACATTATGGCCTCCTAGGATGTGACAGAGACAGTGGGCAGGGAAGATTTGAACGGGCTAAAACTGTGTGCTGGCCCTGTTTAAGTTAACTTAACTCTGGTTCTTCATGTGCAAGCTGCAGTTATCCAGGAAATATCTACTACCCAAGCAGCTGCATTCAACACCTACGAGAATCCACATTTAAAATTTTCAAAACAAAAGAGACACACTGTTGTCTTCTGTGTTTCTTTTGCTTTCCTGATGTGTAAAAAATCGCACTGAACAAATGACTGCAATACCTACCCAACCATAGCTATTGTAGAACTGTTATACCCCTAACCAGTAGTCACTAGGGAATAATGAGCATAAGGTCCTCTGTCCAGGTGTGCTCATGCAATGATAAGTGCCATACCTTTAATAACATGCACCAGCTGACTCCCTTAGTCACTGGATTAAATTAGCCACTCATTCAATGTGTCTCACACGGCTTCAAAATAGAAGCCTTTTCTGACATCCAGAGCTGTCCCCATTCCTTTCATCCGTATCTCTGCTTGTAATAATAGCTCTGACCCTCAATGTGAGGGAAATTAATCAAAATGACTTTTTCAAAGTTAATGGATGTAAAGAGAGCGACAGAGGAGAGAAAAAAAAATAAAAAATTAGCCATGCTTTCTCAATGTCCTCTATGCATGAAAGGCAAGGACGAGCTCAAATGCAGAGAACTGGTGTGCCGATTTTACTCCTGCTACCCATGATCTGCTGCAGCCAAGCCAGGTAGATGACAAAGAGGACAGGGCCATGAGTTAGGAAAGTTATCTCATCTGTGTCAGCTGAGCTGCTGCAATGTGCTTGATTGTTAACTGTTTGCTTTTAGGTGATACAAAGGCGGCATCGCCCTCTGAAGAAGATTAACTCGATAATAGAAACTGGGTAACAAAAGTGATAACAGATGAGAAAGCTCCAATATTAACTCATGTTCTGGTCTTGCCAACTAAAAATCACAGAAAATAGAGACATGAGGCAACTCTGATGTGTGTTACTCCAGGACCAGCTCAATTACATTCTGTTTTTTAAATAGCGACTGCCCCCCAGCTACACATGCAATTTAAAATTTAACAGGAATGAACATTGTCAGCATTCCTGTGAGGAGTATCATATGGAGTGACACACAGGAGAGAGTCATGTCAGAGGACAGCAACCCACGGGCTCAGCCAAGCCAGCTCCACCCGATCACCAGGAAACCCTGTGGTCCAGTGATACCTGTGACGACGATCTTGGGGACATCCAGAATGGTCCCGAATGATGCAGTTTTACGGTGGCCTCGCTTATACTGGGGGGGTGCTGCGAAAACACACATACACACATACAGCTGCGTACACAACAAGCATGCAGACTATGACAAACTGGGGACCCACAGCTGGACTGGAAATGTGGGCCACACACATGCAGAGCATACAGTGTACGTGCAAGGGAAACATGCACCCCGTCCATTCCAGGAGCTATGCAGCAAACACTGCGTAGACTGACGGCAGCCACTGCGCTACATTTCTCAGCACAAATACCAGCAGGCATTCAGCTCCAATGCTGTTTGGACATGAAATTCAACAAGACAGTCTGAGGACAGAGGGTGTTGATGCTTCAATCACAAAAACTCTAGTCATTAAAGCTACATCAAACTGTGAACAACAAGTACTAAAAAAAAACTTGACAGACACTCAAATTTAAATCAAAACTACATGTGGGGAGCTCCTGAGGTTGAATTTCATCATGACAGCAGTCGAGCGTCCGCTGCTTTCTGTCTTTTGAGGGAGGAGAAATAGTTGACAGCTGGTTCTGACAGGCCTCAGTGTTCAGGGGCACATGGATGTATTCATATGAGGAATCAATCTTCAACTCAAAGTGATGAAATCACATGAAAAAACTGACTCAGGTGCCAGGAGAGCAGCTTCTTGTGGACTTAGAGAGGCATCATTCCAACAACATTTGGCTCAACACTAACACTTCATGCCTTTCCTGTACAACTTTTCTTTTTAAATAGGATGAATCATATGATCATGCCAATGTGCCTTGATATTAAGCATCTCTTTCTGATTTCCATGTGTTGCTTTGTGCTGTATAATGTTTGGTTTTACCTGCAGGTGCAAATGGCATCTTGGGTTCCAGCTCTGACAGGTCAGCGCTCATTCTTTTGCTGTCAGAGGATGCCAGGCACTGTGTTCGTGATGGCAGACTCTCAACGCTGCCCCCTCTGGACAGAGGCAGAGTCCGCAACGGGTCACCCTGAAAGAACAAAAGAAAACTTTAACACCTGTTTCAACTATCACAGTTTTATCACTCTAATTTCATCTACTGTATAACCATTACTACAAACATTAGCGGCTCTGATCAAACTGAAAGCCCCTGAATGTTGACTGGTAATTACATCCTTAGAATCAGTTAGAAGCCGAACTCCCAGCATTTTTAAACACTGCAACAGAAAAGTACAGGAGCAACAACTGCAGGAAGTGACGCCCCGTGACTACATGGTGTGGGTCCTGAAGGTTAGAAGGATAGAGACATAAAGCTGGTAATGAGAGCTAAGAGCTGTTAGAACCTCTCTCAGTCTCTCTGTGTCTTTGCTGGAAAGACAGGGATGCTGGTGGAGCTTTGACATTGCAAAAGCATCATATATTTGGAGTCATAAAGAAACTAGAGATGTTCAAAACAACTGATATCCATGTTGATTAAACACATATTAAAATGTAGACTAGTTGACATGTGAGGTCATGCAAGGAAACACTGGCTGTGCTCCAATCTGGATGCGATCCTTTTGCTCCCCGGACCTGTGTATTTAGGCTGAGTACACTCCATTAAGTTGTAAAGGTCTTGCTGGTTTACAATATTCATGTAGAGAGAGTGACTGCTGTCTAGTGGCAGGTGGTTGTGTAACGTCTTAGAGGCAACCATTAAGTGGTATTGTACATGAATAAAATATCAAGAATTTGACCGACTAATATTTCTGGTGTGGACTAGTGAGGGAATCAACATTTGCTTGTTTAGCTGACTAATCACGCATATCCCTAGAAGAAATAGAATTTATTCTTTGGGTAATTAAAGAGTTAAACACGCTTTGTAATTTAGACAAATAAAGCATGGAAATGCTGAATTATTCATGTCTGTACTTCACAGGTTACAGGACACTGGTTTACCAACATGCACAGAGGAACGCATCAGGTTCATTCATTCATTTAAGGTTAATGCCACATTTCAAATCTACTGCTTTGTGCTTTAGTTGACAATTATTGTCATACAAATAATTTCTGTTAATGATTTGTCTTTTTTGTTCATTTCATGCCTTTTCTAATTTCATATTAGTGGTATTAGTAACTTTGACTCTCATGGTTTTGTAGCAAATTCAACAAATCACCTCCTTCAAGTTATTGGAGTTTTTCATTTGGCTTAAAACTAACATATGTCCACAGCAGTACTGTAGTGTTTGGATTTGCAACTAAATCCATGACATTAATGTGAATAAGATGGTCATTGAAAACTGGTTGAATATTCAACGTTAAGCGTGTCAAGATAACAGTTTGTGACATTAAACCATGATAGAAGAAGAGGTGCAATTGTAGAAATAGAAACAGAAATATGACATTTCTGTTATTTTCATCCAACTGTTTTTATACAATACATAATACAGAAGACTAGAAACAGCATTAACAATGACACAAAATGATCACTGTGAGGTCAAAGAGGTGATCACGTGATTATGTAACATTGTGACAGAACAAATAACCTGCAGCAATCTGTAATAACTGGGATGTTAGTACTTATCATGTATACAGGGATTTGCAGAACCAGTGTTCCGTGATCCATGTAAACCTCCTATCCCCAATTTAATTAAAGACTCATAACAGAAATATTCATGTCCATGTAAACACACTCACTGCTGGGTACCTGCGGAGGAGTGCCAACACTGCCAACAACAATCTATGTGATTATGTGCACAGCAGGAAGTTTCTCTTTGAACAAGGACTTACCTTTGGTTTGAAATGAGGTGCAAACTGAGGCGTAATCTTGATAGTGTCGTTGCTCCCTTGAGAATCACTGTGCTCCATGTTCGCGTCACTTCTGTTGCTTGTGCTGGTACCGGTGTAGTCCACATATGAACCTGTCATTTCAGGACAGGACAGGAGTCAGGTTCATGCATTCTCAACTGGGGTGCATTTATTTCAAGTTTGATGTTAATTTTGTGGATTTTTGGCTTTTATTTTCTGTTTCACTTAAAATAACTCAAAAATAGCTGTTAAAAGTACAAAAAATGTAGAGAGATAAATGTAGAAATTTGAAATTAAATGTTTTTCTAATTCAGTGCAAGTCCTGTACCTTCACTAAATACCAGCCTTTTGTTATCATGTTTTTTCTGTCTCCTGTCCTGTAAAATTATTTAATGGGTTGTAATTCAGGGACACATCTGAGCAAAAATCTCACCAGCAGCACAGCAGAAAATGAAAATTGTCTTTAAGTGGTATGATGTCATTGTAAAGTAATTTAATTAGTTGTATGGACAAGTGTACTTCCCATTAATGTGGCTATGTGGCTCTGTGCATCATGCAAACTTAAGCAAAATGGCCATTTTAAGGTATTAATTTCTGTGTTTGCTTTCAGCCAAACGTTAAAATGAAGTTCAAAATGAATCATATAGAAATCACATTTCTTAACAAGCTGCGCAACCTAGTCATCCAGATATTTTTTATTTGCACAATGTTTTGTGTAACTCATTGCTTCCCTAAATCTCTACAAAAAAGGTGGAGTGAGCGGGGATTATAGAGCCACAATAGAATTTATTCATGTTTGAAAAAACAACAACCAACAAAAGGAGGCCCGACCTTTCTTAACATCGAGACTCACTTTTCCCATTTGTTATCATTGTCTGTGACAGGCACAGCTTGTTTCAGAGAGGTGAGGCCGTGATGTGACTGGCAGAGTGTATTTATCAACCAACACACCCTCCAGTTTATATTCTTCTTTGTGTTGCTACACCTGCATGAGCAGCAAAACAGCAGGTGAACTTGGCTCCGAGCACTTTCTAAACGGCTCCATGTGTCGACACCCAGGGAGCGCCAGAGCTGCTGTGCTGCTCAGCTAACACGCCCCTCATGCTATGCCTTCTATTTGAACATGGTGTGAAACTACCAGGAAATCAGTTTTACTTGTTTTACTGAAGGCAGGGAAAATAACTGACATTTTTGTTCCAAACAGGACAAAACTACTGGCTGGTAGAGGAACAAAAATAGTTCTGCTGTCAAAAAAATGATAAGCAGCAGTTTCAAACACATTGACAACCATTTCATCGTGGTGTGCTGATACCCTGTCACTATACTTGTTGAGTAACACGAATGTCCTGTTTAGAGTGTGAAGATGAGTCCTGTACCTGTACTGGTTGCAGAGTTGCTCTGTCCCTCGTCTGAATACTGGTATGGATATTGCAGGGGCTCATCAAATCCAGGGAAGTACTGCAAAAAAGAAATTAAAAACATTCCTCCTGAGCTGTGGCTATATTTTGAGTTACAAATGTAGGTGGTGATATGTTGAATTCAAACTTTTAATGTTCATCAATTACATACATGGTTAATGGGTTAATGGCTCCCATATGACTACACACTGCAGGTAGCTTTAAAAATATATTATGGCATTTATTCTACTCTCTTTGATTTAGTCCTCTGGGGTCTTAGCCACATTCTTTACTGTCTTTTTTCACCACAACTTGTGCTGCTGTAATGCCACATTATTACATAGGTAGGTAAAAAGTAATTTTAAATTGTTATTTTTTGCATGGTATGCTGAGGTGACTAGCAAAAGTAATAGGTGAGAACTTCTCCAACTGCCAACTGGAACTGGAACAACTGGAGAAACCCCAGAGGGTCAGGTTTATTGATTCATCCACTCCAGTTTAATAAAAAGCCTTATACAGATGGTAAGCAGCGTGAGACGACAGATCACCTTCATTAGATGAGTCATGATCTTTACTATCTCCTCCATGGAAGGCCTCTGAGAGGGGTCTTTAGACCAGCAGCGTGTCATCAGACTCTCAATGGGTTTGGGCAAATTCTTGATTAAAGGCGGTCTTGTACCTTAATGAAAAAAACGAAGATGAAGTAATTGCTCACGCACAGTCAAAGGAACAAATAACTTTTGGCATCACGCAAGACAAGAAAAAGAAATATTGCAAATTTATTCCAAACCCCCTGCCTCCTGTTGCTCGATTCAGTAATGACTCAGGCAGGCAGATTCAGTGGTGAAAAATATTAAACTTGTCCCCTGGTATTATTAGTGTCCCATTAGCATTCTCCTCCATCAATCTCTGCATTGGAATAAACTGCAGGGAGTGCTGCACAGGTCAACATGTCTTTTAGCTGTTCTCCTCTGCCAGGCGCTTTACTTTGACAGTCTCCCAGCAGGCCCAGCTGAGCAGACACGTCTGAGGACTCACAGTGGCTGACAGCTGGACGTGGCCTTTGCATTCCCGTCCCCGAACACGCACACACCCAGACTGTGACTCACCGTTATGCACAGCCCACATAATGCGAAAAGCCGGTCCTCCAATTTCATCAAAGGGCTTCCTGCGAGTGATCACCTCCCAGAGAATGATCCCCCAGCTGAACACATCACACTTCTCGCTGTAATTGCTGCCTGCAAGTACAGAGGAAACCACAGCAACACTTAGGTCCTTTTCAAACAAGGAAAAAAAAGGCTCAGCTTGACATCACTGACTGACTGATAAAGGCAATTCTCTGTGGCACATTTGAGATGAGAGAGAAGGATGTGCCTGGGAAAGCACAGCAGCTTTTATCTCATTTCTGCTTTCAGAGGGGAGGAGAGTGAAAATAAGGGAGCAATTTTTACCAAGGAACAGCTCCTGTGTTGCTTAATTACTCGGCCTGTTATTGCAGAATTAAAGTGCACATCACACACCTATTTTAAAGTTGCTGTGCTGGGGCGTTCTGATAGCGTTTCACACTGATGCAAATTAGTTGCGAAGAGTTCATCGAGAGGGCAGAGCGAGTTGTTTAATTGCACTGGAGTCTTGTAACTTGCCTCCAAAAACAAGATAATGACTAGGCATTAATTCATCTTTCCTCCTGACCCCCTCGCCAAGAACATATCTCATCATGTAGAGATACATTAGGCTCCTGGCTGAATGAGAACACAAATTTCTACACAGTAGTCTCCCGGGGGAAATAAAGCCACTAGCATCACTCCATTTATCTTCTCACCATGCTTGGGCGACTACCATCAATAAAGCAGAAGAGTACGGTGGCTGATGATGAATCAAGAATTAATGCCTACATGCTGGGAGCGCTAAGCTGCAATTAAGGTGAAAGGTGGCAAAGCAAAGTTGGGCGCAAGAAAGAGTGTATATAAATGGGAAAACTCCAGACTTGTAGAAGTTTGGCGTGATAAGTTTGGTTAAAAATCAGCTGACATGAGAGTTATCCAAACCTCTTCAAATACCCGAAATGCCTCTCATACTTGCCTTCAAATACTTCTGGGGCCATCCATGCTGCACTTCCTTTGTTGTTGGTCATGTGTGTCTGAATGTCACATGCTGTTCCAAAGTCACATATCTTCAGCACGGTGCCTCCAGCCACTAGAAGCAGACTGCAACAAAGGAGGGAAGAAATAAACCCCGTTAGACGCCAACAGTGCCTTGAACTTAATTATCAATATCAAATCTAAAGTTTTCAGACCTGTTCAAGCAGAAGAACAGTGCTATTATAAGCTACAGGTACCATGTACATGTTAACACTGAACTTGCTAAGCGTTTTGACTTGTGACCCCTTTTATCTTTCCCAGACTGCTTGAGATTGGCAAAGTATAAAACTACAACATATATTCTAAAGCAATTAGACCTGAAATGAAATAGATTCTAATACAATAATGGAGAGTTGACAATTGTCACAGTGTGTGACATGGTTATTCTTAGAAACTCCACAACAGTTCTCTAGGAAACAGACCAGCTGGTCATTCCCAGAGAATACTGCCAGGAGCTTTCTTTCCACCACACCAGGGTAAACAACATCTGAGATCAAAACATCCTTCAAAATGCTTTGTCAGAGTCAGACGGATTTTAAAAAAGCACTACATGTTGCTTCAGGTACTTCTGAGATAATACAATCCAGGTGACAGAACCCTTCACAGCAATCTCTAACCTTGTGAGGAAGGATTTTATACCTCTGGGATTATAACAACAGTATTTTTTCCTCTGTTATAGCAGCATAGAAAAGAAAACATTATCAAATTCCTCCCAAAAAAATGATAAATTTGTGCTTCTATTTATTTTATTTGCTAATACAATACATTTAGATTTACCGAATCTCATTTACCGATTTACCGAAACAGCACTGAAATTTATTAAGGGGATGTGTTGGTCTAAACCAGCTTTAAAATTCCGAACATTTTTTGTCAACATTAAGTAGAGAAAAATAGAAAAGGATCGATAGTAGACTCACTATTACAAGCTTGCCAACAGTTACTGCATCTTAAAGAATGTTGATAAATTAAAATATTGCTGCTCTGACTTACTAAACCCCTTCATATAATCTATTTATACACACCGATAAGCCAAAACATTATTACCACCCCTTCCTAATATGCTTTGGGTCCCCTGTGTGCCATTAAAACTGCTCTGACCCAGTGGGGAATGGACTCTACAAGACCTCTGAAGATGCCCTGTGGTATCTGGCACCCAGATGTTATTAACAGATCCTTTAAGTCCTGGAGATTGCTTTATAGTGCCGCTGCAGGTCAGAATTTTTCCAGCACATCCCCCCCAACACCCTGTAGTCACATCACAGTCTCCACTATCAGCAGGTACTCATTGCCCAGGAGCACCCTTCAAGTCGATCCTGTCATCTAACCATAGTGATATGGCTCTTGTAAAAGAGGTCCAGGTCTTTACAACTGCCCATTTCTCTCATGTCCAACACGTTGACAAGATCCAACAGGTGATTCGCCTTTTGTTATGCTTTGGCTCCTTTGTCTATTATAATCTTAGTTTTTGTAACCATATAATAGAAGTAGTAGTATTTAGTTTTGTGAAAGAAATTGAAACATTATAGGGAATGGAGAGTGATGTGGCCTCACCTAAAACACAGGAGAAGCGGTTGCTCACAGTATTGCACACATGTAATTAGCCCTTTAAAATGTCTGAGCATTTTGAAAAGTCTCTAATAGACATTTTCAAATATTCTTTATTTATATTATTAGCATCTACCATACCTACCTGCTAAAATTCAATAACTGCATTTTAAAGATCTTGAGTGACAACAAGTAAAAGAAACTACCGAGCAGCTCGTGATGCCGTGTGGAGAATCCTGTACACTTTTGCCTCCTAACATCAGATAGTGTGACCAGAATAAAAGTGCAGTACATAAATCAAACTAGTTTGAAACGATAAGGGACTTTGTTGGCAAAATGAAACGGGAGACAGGAGTGTGTGAGGTGAGGAGGAGCATACTTGGGTGGCTTGAGGTCCCTGTGAATGAGAGCCTTTGGTTTCATGCCATGGAGATAGGCCACGCCCTGGGAACACTGTAAACACCAGCTCATGGCATGGGAAGCAGTGTAATAGGGGAGGGGTTCAGCACCATGCAGCACTGTGGACAAGAGAACACAGTCACAAACCACACCACCACAGACAACAGACCTCCAGAGGAACCAAGCAGAAAGCTGGGCCCTGTAGTGATATATGGCACTGTCATACACACAGAAACACCCACACACACACAAGCCTAACACATAGGGATGACTACCTCCTTGCTATAAGCTTCTTTAACAAGTTAATTCCAGATAGGAAAAATTAGACCAAATCGCTCACAAACCGAATGACATGGAAGTTATGGTACCAAACTCTAGCTCCCAATAGCAACTTTGATAGAGATTCAGTAGCTAGAGAGAAGAGGTAATTGTGAAGTCTGAAAGATTGCAGAGCCCCGTATTGTTGGAAATCCACATTCTGTTAATAAACTAAAAATTTACAATCTGAATCACTTGCAAATAAAAGTTGTTTCAATCACTTATACGTTGAGAAAACAGATACAAGGCCTAATCAAAGTAGAAACACTCTTCAAAGTGATACCATAATTACCTGCAAAGATTTTTTCTGAGTTGAGAAAGCTCTAACTGCATGCATAAACAATAACATTTAAGTGATTAAAACTCCAATTCATTACAACTTGGGTTTACTGTTTGTAATCCAAGACAGTCATTTTCTTTCCGAAAGTACTGACTAAGATCATGGCAACAATGCTACGCCAATATGTTGGATAATCAGGCAGGTTGTAACAAGTAAACAGGTTAGCCAGATTATCAAAATCACTGTATTTTGGGCTACATAGCTCTAAATATCGATAATAATCCCTTGTTGTATAAAAAAAACTGTGTGCACGCAACTACGATAACAACGACAGGTCAAGGCTGATGCAGGCTGTTGGATGTATATGGCGAAGAGGCTTAAAAGTTTGTATTTATTGTATTTATTTTAAAGATTTGGCTTCCCTGAGGTCTCTTTAAAAAACCTACAGAATGTCTGATTTCTATTTTTAGATATTCTCAGAGCTCAACAACTGTCTCTAGAAACGCAATGTTAAATTTTACAAAACGAACAACGGTCTAAACTTTGAAAACAAGATCCATATTGCAATAAACAGGATTATCCTTCAACTGGAAACCGTAAAGCGCCAACTATTAGCTGACAGATGAACTGAGAGTAAAAAAGGTAAATATTTAGTGGTAAATGTGGTCAGCTCTGAGCTCTAGTGGTCCATATCCATTTAGAGAGCCATCTTTCACTAATAGAACAACCCAATCTCCTACTTATTGAGAGTATTAATGTAATTATCTGAAGCTCTATGATGCTGATTTCTAAAGAAAAGATATTACAGTGCTGCTGTATATTACACCTCACTACTTCACAGGTCAATTTGAGTACTTATTGGGGGGACAAACAAGGCTGTACTGCATTTAACTGTGCAGAGACTAGTTTGTAAAGGAATCAGACAAGTGGCTGAACATGCAAACAGTGGGAGGGTCAACTCAACAGGGCTGCTTCTCATGTCTGTGCAAGGCTGTGCTCATTTCACCAGTAGAATAGTGGAACAAATGCCATCATCAGTGATACAACAGAACTGTTTTGTAGACTCACCATTGTACAATGATCCGCCTTCAGCATATTCCATCACAAGGCAGACCTGAGTGGGAAAGAAAGCCATCAAAAACTCAAAGAATCAACCATACAGACATTACAAAGATTATATTATGGAGTGTAACATATAGTAAAATTCCAGTTAACTTACAGGACTATTGCAAGAACCATACAACTTCACAATATTGGGGTGATTCACACGTGAAAGCTGTCGGAGCTGGAGACAAAGAGGAAATATTACACACAATTCCATCTGTATGCATGCTGTTTAGAGGAATGTACTACGAAGCAAAGTTGACATAGCCAAGCTTTCTTTGTGTTAGCTGCTTGACAAAACCTAAAATCCCAATTAGAGACAACAGGTATCACAACGGTGGTTAACAGCTATCAGCTAAGCCTGGTTTTCTCCATCAAGCTCTTTGTGCCATCCCATAGAAAGAGGCATTTGACACATCATTTGACTATTCTTCGCACAAAATGGACCGATCGTGTGTCACCTACTTATATCAAGAGGAACAGGCTGTTTTAATGGAGAGCTACGTAGAATATAAAAATGTATTACAGTAAAAAGCACATGATGCAAATGATGCAAGAGAGGAATGCTAATAGAAAATTGTTAATTGTGTAAGTAAATATGCTTATTTTACCAATCAGGGCACTCACAATGCAGCTGATTAGAGCACTTAAACTTTAAACTTTTTGACATTTAAACATGATGCTCAACAAGCACATTTTGGTCTAAAAATTACCCATAATAAAGGATATGTGGAAGTCACTTTAGTTTCTGGCTAATTCAAAGTGAAACTGATGTTACTAGTTGAAGATTTTCTGTGATAAATACCAATAGACTAATCAATTATCTCATCTTTGTTCTATTAGCTGCAATACTAGCAGAGTAAACCCAATTTAGCAGCAAATCAGGACCAAGCATTAAACATGTTTATGCAGTTTCTGCAACACCAACTGGATGCATGTAGGCTCCCCCAAGGCAATGTGACACATTTAGTTTGCCTACTGCAGCTGCACAGCTTCATTCAGTGGCATTACTAACGTACAGCTCAACAAGTTTGCAGATATAATGTATTCCAATCAGTTGAGAATCGAAATTACTAAGAGAGAATATCATTAGGAAAATAATTGATATAAGGGTGGCACTTCTTACAGTTGATTTAAATCTGAAACATAATCAGGATAAATGAGAACCAGCTTTGTGACACTGAAAACTCAACATAAGCTCAACATACGAGGGGTAATTGATAACCGAGTTGGTGACCGTGCTGTGGTGCAGTACCTGTCCCAGCACGGTCACCAACTCGGTTCACTTTGCTTGAATGACCTACCCTACTTGACTCAGGTATTGTTCAGACATTAATGCACACAATGAGTCCAAATTGAACTCAAACTATTGTGACAAGTTGCTCTTTCAGAGTGCTAAACATTTTGATTAACAAGTCTTGTTTTCTTGGTCAGGCTCAAAACTTATCAATCACCCCTTGTACCTTGCTAACCCATAAACCTTGCTCTATAGCAGGGGTGGACAACCCTGGTCCTCGAGAGCCACAATCCAGCATGTTTTAGATGTTTCCCTCTTCCAACACACCTGATTCAAATGATCAGGATCGTTATCAGGCTTCTGCAGAGCTTGATGATGAGCTGATCATTTGAATCAGGTGTGATGGAAGAGGGAAACATTTAAAACATGCTGGATTGTGGCTCTCGGGGACCAGGATTGTCCACCCCTGCTCTATAGTACACCCCTAAACACCTTAAATATGCTACATTTATCACCCAGTCTGTCATTACAGGTACTCTGCTCCACCACTACTGTTGGTGTTTATATTAAATTGAACAATTAAGACTCTGCTATTATATTTTGACTCATGAGTGTGCCAACTAAACATGTAGCAGCAGTGAGAATAAAAACTCCACAACAATACCTCAACAATAAAGGCTTTCCTCTCTGATTCGCTCTCAATGGTCTTGATTGCAACATCTTTGCCTTTCCATTTGGCCTTGCAAACAACCCCAAAAGCTCCTCTCCCCACCACCTGAAAAGGGACAGTTAGCAAGAAAGTTACTACCAACTAAATACAAGTTTCATGCACATTCAACATGAACCGGAGAGAAAACAAACACAACCTACCTCCTCAACTTCAATGTCCTCATAGTTAATTTCTTCAAATGGATATCCAGGTGGTGTTTCAAGCATGTCGGCGGATGGTAACGTTAGAGACATTACTAGCTAACGTCAGCTAGTAACTTACTGAGGGGAAAAAAAGCAAATTATAGAAAGAATGTCAATGATAACGTATAATTAAAGATAAATTCAGCACAGGGATGCGCACACATGCAACAAGACATCTGTCATTATGGAAGAATTGTGTAACTAGCATGTCAGTACTAAAGGACGTGTTAAATTAGCATATTAAATACATTATTTACTTAAAAAACAGCAACACGGTTAGTCTCACATTCTCTAACGAGCTGTCAAACAAGGTAAACGGCAAAACATTAGCCTCCTGTCAGCTACTATCACAGACTTCTATGATGCAGCCAACCAGCTGGCTAACCGCTTAGCTGCTAACTGTAGCTAACCTGAAAAACTACCACAGAGAGTCATGAGTGCTCCAAGTTAGCTTTTAGCATGCCTAAAGCTAAGTTACATGCATGAAGCGTCAGTGTAGACCACAATTTAACGTTACAACACCACAACCGTATGTAAAAACAAGGCCTACGGTGTATTAGCTAGCCAGCTTACGTTAGCTGGCTGGCCTGCTTGCTAGCGCTAGCTACCGGGACTTTTTAGCTTCAACAATCCAACCCTTCGCAGATGAGTCGTCACCAGTGCCGGGTCTGTGGACATGGGGAGATTTTCTACTATTCATGTACGGAAAGCCGAGGAGTAACGTCCATTTTTAGAAATAGCCTTTCTCTATCCACTTGACAGCCAGACATAACTTTTTTTCACAACTCGTCTAGCTGGCTTGCTAGGAGTGTTTTTTTATTCTTCGCAGTAGCAGCTCCATCAGGAAGTGTGTGCGCACTGCAATTCTGTCCCCTGAAAGAGGAGCTCACAGTCCAGCTTTTAATAAAAGGCTCATTTGAAAGGTAAACATTATATTTTTAACGTCGTTTATGTAACTATATTTTATTAATGTCAGTGCAACTTTAACTCAGTTTTACTGGGGCTCCATTCCCATAAGAGGGGGTCCAACTTGGGAAACAGCCAAGCTCTTTTCCTAATAATGTTATGGAACAAATTATAAATTCATCTTTTTTATTTTCCGTCACCATTTTGAATTTAACTGAATTTCCTCTAAGTATTAATGCTGATTCACTCTTACACACAGACACTATAACTAGAGTGTAAATCAGGGGTGTCAAATCCTGGTCCTGGAGGGCCACTATCCTGCATGTTTTAGATGTTTCCCTCTTCCAACACACCTGATTCAAATGATCAGCTCATCATCAAGTTCTGCAGAAGCCTGATAAACATCTAAAACATGCAGGATAGCGGCCCTCGAGGACTAGGATTTGACTCCCCTGGTGTAAATGTTCACTGTTCAAATTAGCCAAAACTGTTCCCGAGGGCTTTCATCTGCACCTGACAGGTTTCATCCATTGATAAGTTTGTTGAGACAAGAGCTAGTAAACCTCAGCTCATCTGAGCAAACTACATCCACATGGGTTGAAAAATCCTAAAGAAGTGATCTTTAAGTTAAGAATATTTTGTCAAACTTATTTTGGGTATTTCCATTCTGTGGTTTTTAACATTTCATCTCAAATATATTTTAGTAATAGCTGCAACTGCTGGAATTTTCGTGCAAATCCAGTGATTATCATATTAAATATGTTTTGTATGAATTGCATTTCAATTCAATGCAATTCAGTTTCATATAGCTTCAATTCAAAACATAATTAATCTCCGAGGTCTTAGTAAGGTCAAGACTGTCAGTATTATATTTTAGAGAAAAGCACAACATATCCAACAATTCCCCTAGAGCAAGCTCTTTGGTGACAGTGGGAAGAAAAAAACTTGTTTTTAACTGGAAGAAACCTTCAGCACAACCAGATACAGGGAGGGCGGCAGTCTGCCTCGACCAGCTAGGGTGAGGGTAAAGGGGAGAGAGAAAAGAAAAGCAAAAAGAAAGAGCAAACTATGCACAAGAGAGCAATTAACACTAGGGAGCCAGAGATACCTGTGGACAGGACAAAACAAACTGCAGGAGGGAAAAAGCACAAAGTTAATGAAGTGCAATAATGAAAATGCATTGAAGGTAGGTAAAATTAACACTATCTCAAAAAGCTTTATCATATATTATGCATAGTGAGATAACACTGACAGGGGACTTGCTATTGCCTGTTGACTGCTTTTACTTTGGATACTTTGAGTATATTTTGCTCATGATTCTGTATAAATAAAATCAATGCAGGACGATCACTAAAAGACTTCGTTGCCAATGTTGGGTTGGGTTTTGACATTCAACTTTGCGTTAAATACAACTTGTTGGTTTGAAGTGCCTTTTCCGTTTTTTCTCTACTGACCTCTGAGTTCAGAAGCAGTTCTGCTGACCCTTGATGTAACAATTTAGCTTCGCAAGCAAGACATTCCTTGATCAGGCAAATAACACTTACATAATGTCAAAATTACATTTGTGAGGAGGGATGTTATATAAACACAGCACTTGATGAATGCTAATTACATGCTCCACACACAGGGAGTAATAAAGCAAGTTCCCAATGGAGGTTTTCCAAACCACTAGGCAAGCACAACTCATACTAATGAGCATGAACTAATTTGTTGTGATATTGAACAGAGGGTTGTTAATAGCAGGAGCCATCCCTCTCCCCTGAAATAATTATTCTAATCGCTCATTTCAAAGGTGATTAAAATGCTTTCACCTGGCAGTTTTTCTGGGACTACCTGCACCAGCATATGGTTTGGGACCTACGGTCAACAGGAAGTTGCCTGTTTGTTTACGCCTTCAGCTGCCTACATTCTTCTGAAGACCTGATGAGCCTCTCTCCCTCTGGACAGGTGATTTTTGCTGCTAGTAAAGGAGGCGTCCTTGCTGCCATGTGGCGTTCTCAAGCACCAAGGTGACGGCAGTGATGAAGGTGGGTAATCTCTTCTAATACCAAACTGACATCTACCAGCTGGGGTTCGACTTTAATGTCATCTTTGAAAGAACACAGTCGTCATCAGGGCTTTATGAGGCATTCAGGAGGTCATGTATGAATGTACAAGGATTATACTCAGAAGCAAAAGTTTCCTTTCGTAGTAAAAGAGCTTGCCAGGTGGCCTACAGTTACCTTCAATACGCAGAAATCTCTTGATAAGTTTTAGTTTGGCTTCTGTACAGCAAAGACTTCTCTAATGGCACCCTGGTGCATTGTGATGCAGGAGAATGTTCTGGTACTTTTGCATCTCAGTGTTGCTTTTGATACTGTGAACTGATCTAGCCTGGTGTAACCTCTACTGACTTGTTTAGGTCCATATCTGACATATACACCATTAATCTAATGATTTATCCATCTAGTTCATATGGCATTGTGAAACGCAATCTTACCGTCATGGACAGGGGACACATGCAAAGAATCCTACAAATGGGGATAACAGTGCACAGTTTTACTCTGTCTGCAAAGACATTACTGGTGTTGGGGTTGGATGTACACATGACAAGAAGCAGATAGGGTTGTGCAAAGAAATACCACTTTCACACACCTGGCCAGCCACAGTGGGAACTAGGCGTTAATTTGTGTGAGAAAGTTACAGAAATTGTAACAGAGATGGAGTTTGACCTTCCAACTAGCACTTTGGTTAAAGTATAGTGGTGCTTTGAGGCACATGGGAGGGTATCTCTGGAGAAAGTTAGAGAAATTGTAACTAGATGGTGTTTGACCTTACTGGTGCTTTGGATGGATATCTCTGGGGCAGCACTGACATGGTTGCTTCTCCTTCTACCTCTTTGACAGCAGGCCTTTAGTCACGGTTGATAACTATGCCTACTAATCTGAAAGTCTGTCTTATGTGTGCCCAAAGGTCCTGTCCTGGATCCTAATTCTGTCTCCCCCTTCACAGATAATAACCAGTTTCTCTAAACCCTGCTGTGCTGATGATGTTAGATCATCCATGAAGTCACAGTACGAAAATGTTAAAAATGGTGTATGTGGGATGATTTTGTACAGAAGTAATTTTAGGTTTTGGCCCCAGGCAGCCTTGTCTTCGAGCCAAAAAAAACTCTTTGTTCTTTATCACCTTCTCTTAAATGTGCTCTTCAAAGTCTCGGCATCACTTGTGATGAGGGATTGACTGTTGACCAGCATGGAAAGTGTTTGATTTGATTGTTTTCTCCATTTGAGGAACCTTGCCAACCTATTCCCTTTTTGCCTGAATCTGAGATGGAGATGAGCGTTCACACTTTTATTTCATCCCATCTCAACTATTCTAACTCACATTTTGCCTCTCATTAGCATAAATCCATATTCCTGGAACTATGGGGTTGCTGCAAAACATTTGACCAAGTCTCTAGTGACACCAGTGTTTTCTTTCCCTGGATTCACACCAAATTCAGAATCAAATTTCAAATGATGGTGACCACATGGAGGACTATTCAGGCACCTTTCTTCATTAGAGAACCACTGCAGTCCTACACCAGCAGCAGGTTTATGAGGTCATCTGATCAGGATTTGCTGATTATTCCTCATTCTAGATTCTGGACTTCAGATCTGTGGACACCTTTAAAAAAGAAATTATAATCTACCCTTTAAAACTTGCCTGTGTTTATTTGTTATTTTAATTTATTTTGTGTTCTGCGTGTATTGCTTTGTCTTTTCTGTGAAGCACTATAGGACGTTTCCTCCATAAACTATTATGTCTCATGCACAATAGGAATCAGTGTGTTATGTGTCCTCGTGACCACAGGGTGTTGCTGTTGTACTTCCAACAGCTGCCCTCCTCTTCTGATGAGCCTGATAGTGATCAGTCACAGTTCCCTGTTTTTACACTTATATAAGGCCAGTGTATTTCATCTGTTTGTGAGCCACTATATACAGAAATGTCTTGCAATTAGAATGCATTCATTTATATTCTTATGTCAGCATCAGCACTCTCCTACACGGGAAATAATCTGTTTCCTCCGCTAAGTCGTATGATTGATTACGGTTCACTCGTGCAGCTGATGAACATTTGTCTTGTGTTTATAGCTTTTAAGTGCCACAAGCGCTGCAGGTTGGCATTATGGATATCTCTGTCCCTGATAAGACTTACATTGTTTAATTAGAGTGGAAGGAAAAAGACCGCTGTTTGCAAATATACACTCAAATCATTTTCTATAAGTGGAGCAACTCCCACCGCTGCCCCACCACCACCACCCCAACAAGTAAACAGTGTACACGCTGGGGACTGCTGCAAAGTCATTTTGGAAAATCATTTTAACTTTATCTAAATGCTTCGTTCACTTGCGCTGAATTCATTTGACAGATGAAATACATCACCTGAAAAATAATCCCATAGGCTAATTAGTATTAGTCTGAGCAACTGTTTCTGCAACGTGCACACGGCTGAATACCCAATAGAGTCGCAGAGAGAATCAAAGAGCTACACCTGAAAGAGTGGCTTAAATCCAATAGAAGTCTCTTTAAAGACTGTAGCAATGGGGCTATTACAGCCAAGGTATGTTCAAAGCCCTGGTAGAATGAATGCATTATTTGCCTTCTCTCTGTTCTCACTTGAAGAGCTGATTTGAATCAGATTTCCACCCCCTGCCTCACCCTCCCATCCTGTTCACCAGGTGACAAAGCAACTCCAGCCTGGCTCAGTTGGTGGTGGCTGTACCACCACGGAGAACCAGCTGAGAGTGACCTTTCTGCATTGTTCCACCAATGCATCAGGCTTGATAAGTGGCCCAGAGAGGGCGAGCACAGGGGGCGACGCTGCCTTTGCACGCAGCCTTCCCCCTCCTTTTCTTACCAGAAAGCCCGTGTGATGAGCCCATTATTGTTTCTCACGTGGGATAATGTACCCGGTCAGGCAGATCTGAGGGGAGTGGCTGACCTTTTCATATTGAACATTAATGCTACCTTTTAGGTGAGTTTTAGGGCACAAGTTGGTGCACGGGACAAGACACCTGCCTGGTGGATTATCCTGCGACAGGCTGGGTGTTTAATATTTTTTCGTCATGTTTAATGAGGTAAAAATATTGCACTCAGATGCCCTCCGCTTTTATTACTTTCTACTGCGGAATTTACCTTTATTAAAAAAAAGGCTAAATGTCTTGAGGCAAATTAGGCTCATTTTTGATGTCACAGGTGTTGGAGTAATATTCCACTTTAAAAAAAAAAAGTTTTACTGCACTGGAACACTTTAGGGCAGGCTGAGGCTGACTTTTTTTGCCCTCAGAGATTGTGGAGTCATTTAAGGTTTTTTGAAGCAGTAGGATCATAGTCTAGTTCACTTTAGAATGAGGTTGGCGATATGTCACACACCTATAAATGTCAAGAATGCTAATGTCCAATACTGAAAAAGGACAATTGTTGGACCAACTTAAATGAATTGCTTCAACTGGTGACACGCAATTAAATTAGTTTATCCAAATTAAGTTGACGACTAATATTAATGCCACTAGTTTAAGTAAGATGTACTTAATCCATCTGATTCCTCTCAAACGAACAGTTTACATTGCTACACCTTCATTTTAAGGAAAGTCAACTTGAAGTTTCCAATTTTCTATCTTACATGTAAAATGTAAAAACGGGATTTTGTTGTTAGACTTTCCTTTTCTTTACTCTGTAGTCACACTCGAAGAAACAGATATAGGAACAGGTGAAGGCTGGAGATCAAGGGGGATGATTTGCAGGTCAGTCGAGGCTGGTGTGCTTGCTTTCTCACATTTTGTGAAACGATCATGTCATCACGACCATTTTTTAAACAGAGGATGAAGATGTCCATCTAGAAAAATTTCCTTATTAGTGTGTCCAAGGCCTTAACCTTAGACCTGACTCCAAACATGGAGGACGAAAAGCGAAAATGAAAAGAAACACCATTAGAAAGTGAGAGAATGGGGCGCTCTGATAGCCTAACGGTTATGTCGCGTGACCCAAGTGCTAAGGCGTAGCGGCTGTCCCGGGTTCGATTCCGACCTCGAGCGTTTACCGCATGTCCTTCCCCACTCTCTCCCGTTTCCGACTCTATCCACTGTCCTATCCAATAAAGGCATAAAAGGCCAAAAATAAATCTTTAAAAAAAAGAAAGTGAGAGAATGATTCACCGTTTCAAGGTGAATCATATTTTTATGCAAGACCCTCAACCCAACTGCTCTAATTAATTTGAAGGCCAATGATGTCTCAAACGATGATGCAGAATTGATGTCTTCGATGTCTTCAGTTGATCACATTCATTCATTTATTTGTGAGAGGCCCAAATCATGTTTGTAATTAATATTTGATTAATTTTGCAGCCTTGGTTTGAGTGGTAGTTCAAAATAATAAAACTACAGCCCAATTCGCCAAGCCATCTCTAACACAACCCCACCAATCTTATTCACGAAGGTATGAAATTCATATTGAAGTTTTTTTCTGTAAAGTCCGTACTTTATATTTATACCCCTTGGCTTAAAAACTTAAGTACTCTTCATGTGGATAAACACACACATAAAAACAAGAAGTATATTCACCAATATTATTAAATTATTCATTAAGAGTTCAACATGCAAAAACTCAGCTAATCTGCTTCATCAGGAGTAAGAGTGAGGTTTTAGCAGATATGACTGTTGCCAAATTTGCTGAAAATAACTTCTGATCTGAATACACACAGGGAGATTCACTGAGCCATGTCCACCATCACTTATAGCACAAAGAAAAAACAAAGTTAGTTTTGATAATTTCTCTTCTGTGAAATGACCAAAACTAACTACTAACTTTGGTTGAAAAATATGTGTTCATGTAAGACACTGTGACTCATAGTAAAAGGCTGATTGCTGAAACTGTAACAATGGAAAACGTGGGATGTCAAAGGTGTCACTTTTAATGACAAACCCACAGAAAATGAACAACTCCGAAGTTCTCTTCAGCTCTGCAGGGAGCTTTATATCATCTTTCAACTCACTCTTTTGGTTTTACAGTTTGCAGCTTTACTGCTTCAGTTCAGTTTCACCACCGTCGACGGACCGTTTCCAGCAGCAATGGGCATTAACTTTTATTTGAAAGTCTCTGGTATTGCTAAACCCACTGTCTGCTACATACCTGTATTTAATGGAACTGAGTAGCCACTCGCTGTTAAATATAATGGCGAATGTAGCAGTTTAAGAGCCAGATATGTTTTGCAGGAGTTGGTGGAGAACAAAAACAGAGCTAAAAAGATATTTTTAGGAGGAAACAACTCCAAATGCTAATTCTGCTCTGTGCATCAAATACAATAATTCTCTTAAACACTAGCCGTATGAACTTGATTAGGTCTTAATATGCTAATGGTGTATTTAGAGTTTGTTGTGCTGCCCCCAGGTGGTAAAAACAGTAATAATAGTGCTTTTAATGTCGTTTTTCAGTTATATTTAGGTCTGTTCATCACTGTTCCCAGGGTCACACAATGCTGTCTAGAATACATTGGATATAACTAACAGACCACATAGCACATCAAATATCGGTCAAACTTAGCATGGATGTCTAGTATTTGGATTTATATGGAATGTCTGAAGCTGAATGAAAATATGTGACCCCTCTAAGCACAGCCGCTATCAGCCACATCTTCCCTGGAAGGCTTTGTTTGTTTGTTTTTCCCTTATATGTTTTTTGCATTTAGTTGAGTGCACCAGTATATGTTTTCCAGGGGAATCAATCATATTTAAACAAATTGCAAAACTGTTGGATAGTATCAAGAGTTGTAGATTAGTTCTCCAAAGAGCTCCCACGGGATCCATCTCGGTAAACACTACATTTCATCCGGAGCCACCAGCCTGACAGGCCTGTCTGCGGATTTGTTTTGGCTTTGGAGTGTATGATTATGGAAACAAATCACTGGTACACAGTGGTTCAAAGCAGAAGTGGTTTTACACTCATTTAAGTGCTCGGTGTTTTTATTGGAAACATAAGAGGTTATCACAGGGCTCGCATAGCCACTGACATCATCTCAAAGAAGGTCTGGTAGCTGTGTCTTGAAATAAAGTTATGGTCGCTCCCACAGAGTTCCTGATAAAGGCTCATTGATCAAACCTATTTTAACTGGCTGTGTCCTCTACAGTGCATCCAAAGAAACAGAGATGAAAGATAAGATTTTTTGTGTGTGTGCTTTGCGGACTTTACACATACAGCTGCTTTCCACATCAGAGACAAGTTAATACAATCAGTTATTCCTGGCATCCTCTCCCTTGGTACTCTGACCGCGCTCACCCAGTCAAGAGTCTGTAGCTGTGATAAAGACAGAGCCTGTTGCCAAGGAAGGGGGCCGTTGCAGCAGCACATCAGTGTTGTGCATCAAAACGCCTGGAGGAGCCGGATAAGGTAATGTCCGTACCCTTGAGCAGGCGGACAGTATCAAGGCGAGAACACAGAGGAGCAGAGTGTGGCTGTCTCCCGAGGAGGGGTCAGACAGGGATCAAGGGCGTTCTTGTTATTTGTGATTATTCCTTCTAGTATCTGCAGGACTGCTTTTGGAGGTGATAAGAAACAGCAAGAAAAAAGCAGAGAGAGTTTTAAAGCCGCTCCCTCTCAACTCAGAGCCCCAAAAGAAATTGTTCCAGTGCAAGGAACTAATTTCTTTTCAGTGCCATTGGGTCAGGTGTACAACCTTTCAGGGATTTAGGGGGATTATGGCCACCCCTTAGCACCATCTCTCCGCCTGACCACAGACTTTCACTCCGGCATCTGTGCAATGCTCCTCGCAGCAGGCTCCATATACTGTGTTGGAGCGCCATGGTGTGTTTCATTGGAGACAGCCAACTGAGCAGAAATGGCACTGATACCTGACATGAGCTGGGTGTCCATCCAAATGTATTACACATTTTAACCGATAATTCAAGAAAAAATAAAGATCTGTAGATATTAGGAAATGGAATTCTTTAGTC
This sequence comes from Chromis chromis, assembly GCA_900302755.1. Classification (NCBI taxonomy): domain Eukaryota; kingdom Metazoa; phylum Chordata; class Actinopteri; family Pomacentridae; genus Chromis; species Chromis chromis. Next base: position 36,725 of record OMNN01017350.1, read on the forward strand.
TGTGCCGGAAAGCCAGTGCAGAAGAAGAGGGTGCAACATACAACTGCAAGAGTTCCTGTCAAACGGTAAAAAAAAATGTCAGAAACATGAAAATTATGGTTAATGAGTAGAAGTCACCTGATTCATGTATGTCACAATTTATTAAGACAGTTCTATTTTGCCTTTATGGATATGCAGTCAAAACTTCAGCCAAATACAAGTCTCTTTCACTATTTTGAGTATGTTTTGTGCACAAACTGAAAATGAGAACATACCTGTGGAGTCGTGACGTGAACTTGTGGACGTCCAGTGCACAGATTTGCTAGTAGACCTTATATTTTGGACTGGCGTGCCTTGGTGTTGTTTAAATAATCATTACAAACTGATTCTGTAACTCATGATACCTTCCCAAACCTAGCCAAGTAGTTTTGGGGCTTCTAATATGTACTTAACATTGTGGAAAGGTCAGTTTTGACCCAAACCATGATATTTTCTGAAATCTAACCAGGTTCTTTTAGCGCCAAAAGCTAACCAAACAAGTGAAATGAAACTTAATTGGGAGAATAATGGTCCCACATGGGGCATGAACTCTGATGTCCTGAGTGAAAGTTCTGTGTCAGACTTCTGCCTCCACCACACCTCCTACCGTGGTGGACTTTGTGGCTTGTTGACCCTGGAAGCATTTCCCTCTACATCATTCTCTTGCCATTCTGGGAGAAAATACATTTCTCTCCAAACGTAACTGAGAATGCAGTTCATCTGTGCAAGAACGTAATTTTTTGGCGACAGGGTTGTGCAAATGTGTAGTTGGTAGTGTCCTGGTTAACTGCCGTCAGCAGTCTTTCACTGTAACTGTACTAATGCACAAATTGAGTTTTAATTCTAATTAATACGAATAAACTGAGCTGTTTACTCCCAAGTATAAAATAAACCTTTTTTTTTTGTTTGTCAACCAAGACAAGAGAAATGCATATTCATTGCTCACTTAAATGAACCATAACAGCCAAAATATGTGTTCTAAACAGTCATTTTACCGGTTTCCAGCAAATTGCTTTATTTGTTAGTAATGAAATGTCCATATATAAGCCGTTTGACATAGTGGAACCTTGCCTCGCAGTTTTATAGTGTGAGAACCGCTCATGTATCTATTAACACTAAACACATTTTTTGCATCGCTTCTCTCAACTTCCCTAAAAAACAATTGCCATCTGATTTTCTGACATGAATCTAAATGAAATGTGGGGTTACACTGCACAGACGTCAGAGCGACTGAGGCTTTGGAGAGATTCCAGAGCGCCGTGGCCCGGCATTTATCTCCACATGGCTCCTTTTGCAGCTGAGGAGACTTGTGGCAGCTGCTTATTTTGCCCCCACCTTGGCATGGCTGATGAACTGTGACAGCTGATGTCTGAACAACCAGTCAAAGAAACTGCCTGTAATGAGGAGTCTGCTGCTTGAGAGACAGATGCCATCATATTTCAGATAAAGTTATTCCCCTGCTCTGCCGGGGCGATACCGGCCCTGGCAGGCTCAGTGTGCTGGTGGCTGTCACGCGGTCGGTTATTCTGAGATCTTTTTTTTGTTTTGTTTTTCTGAGTAAGAGGACGGGGAGAAAGCAAATATCTTGGCCCTACCTACATGTGTGAAAATTTGGCTCTATGCATATAGCTTCAGAGAAAATGCAGAATGTGCCCTCGTGCTTTGGCCGGCTGCCTTCAGATGGAACAGGCCAAAGCCAGTTTCAAAGCCAGACTGTGCTGATTTAGACAACAACAGGAATCAGTCTTGGCTGGAATTGTGCTTGGACCTCTAATTGAGAAGCCACATTTCCCACTGGTTTAAAGGTGATTCAGCTATGTTAAAACAGTACGACTAATGTTTTTAATTAGTGCATCATTAATATATCCATCTGTATAAAACTCGGTCATAAGCTGCTTTACCGCTGTTGGAGACGTTCTTCGTTTTCATGCCAGGTTTATATTTTCATGAATTGATTTGCAGAGTTCTGCACAACACTCGACACCAGACTTCTAACTGGCAGGGACTGCAGAAAGTTACAGTTTAAAAGACCAAGTTTTTTTAATGGGGCACTCCAGCTGTTTAGTATTACACTGCCATAAAGTTGAGGAACTCATGAGAGACAGCTTCAAATAAGAATGGTTAAATCGAAGCTGCAGAGGCTGAGATATCCAGAGTGTAAGTCACTGGGAGAATCTGTCAAGGTCCAACAAGACATGATCCAACAATCCCCATGATGATATTTAGCAGCATGTTTCATTAAGACGTAATAACATAAACACCTTTTGAAATTCCATTCTCCTAGATTTTACTGCATTCGCTCAATTAAAAAACTCACGTGATACATAGATTGTTGAGAGTTGCTATAGCAGTCAAAGATCTGGACACAACTGGTGACCCTGTTGGAATATTTTTCAGAATTCAAGGCCACACGTAACCAGCATGTCATGCCATAACATTCTGCAACATCATCCCATCTGGTTTGAGCTTAGTGGGACCATCATTTATTTTTCAGCAGGACAATAAGCTGAAACACACCTCCAGGTTCTGTAAGAGCTGTTTGACCATGAAGCAGAGTGATGGAGTGCTGCATCAGATGACCTGGCCTCCACAATCATTTGACCTAAAACCCAACTGAGATAGCTTGGTATGAGGTGGAGCGCAGAGCGAAGGAAAAGCAGCCAACAAGTGTTCAGCACATGTGGGAACTCCTTTAAGTCTGTTGGAAAAGCTCCAGGTGACGACCTTGTGAAGTTGGTGGAGAGAATGAAGAGCATTCAAAGCTGTTATCAAAGCGAAAGCCATTTTCATATTTGGCTTGCTGCACAATTCCATATGTGTTATTTCACAGTGTGGATGTCTTCAATTTTGTTCTACACTATTGCAAATAATGAAAAACATTTGAGTATAGATATGTCCAAACTTTGAGCTGCCACTGTACAAGATATGTGGATAAACCTGGGTTAGTTGCCCCTGAAGACAGTTTATTATCATCATGACTCAAAGAATTCTTTAAGTTGCTGATAAAAACTTTCATACTTACAGTGAATCACTTCACTGTCAATAAGTGGGGCGGCTGTGGCTCAGGTGGTAGAGCAGGTTGTCCACTGATCGCAAGGTTGGTGGTTCGATCCCCGGCCCCTCCGCATGCTGAAGTGTCCTTGGGCAAGACACTGAACCCGAAGTTGCTCCCAATGGCAGGCAGCCACCTTGCATGGAAGTCTGTCGCCATTGGTGTGTGAATGGGTGAATGTGATTGTAAAGCGCTTTGAGGACCACTAAGGTAGAAAGGCGCTATATAAGTGCAGACCATTTACTTCATGAAAATTTTGCGCTTATTAATTTTAAGATCAAATTACAGATCAAGACAGGCCACTACTTTGGAATAAGTCCAACTTGTCCACTTTAATGACATAAAAGGTGCGACTATGATGATGAATTCAAGTTATTCACAACTAAAGAACCTTATTTTAGCAAAGAGTGGATGATGAAGATGATGATGATGATTTCTAGATTTGTATTTCTTTTCTCTTTGGAATGATCATTTGAATTTCCATGTGAGCAGCCTGATGAAAGTTGTTTTCATAAGCTTGCGGCCAAGAAATAGCAGGAAACTGGAATTCTGTTCATTCATTCAGTTGATTCACTCACCACAGATTGTAAAAAAAAAAATTAAATTATGTTTTGATGTAGTGGCTGCAGCACAGACAAGACTTTTGTCAGTTCTAGTTGTAGAACCAGTTCCATTCTAGACATGTGGAATCAGGGTTTTACCTTGTGAATCAGCCCGCATTTCCAACCATATGTAGCACAACTGTTGCATCACTATTACAACTTCCTTTTTAAATGATTATTTTTACCAATCGGTCAGGGAACGCCAAGCAAGATCACAGACTTTATGTTGTTTATCTGCTATTAGCATCTGCTTGCAAATGTTTACTTCAGTCCAACAGAGTTACATGAGCCAATTCTGTGTGAGAGTTGATCAAAACGTTACAAGACTGCATCTATAAAATCAAAAAGTGTATCTCATTTAAATTTGGCCATCATCCTTGTCAACATAGTCTCCTTGTGCATTACAGTGCTTCAAGTGCTGCTGCAGTGCTTGTACATCTTCAACTTGAATTTCGTGGCCAAAAACCCATACGTCCTGGCGCACATTGCATTAGGGCACTCACATTGTGCTACAGTTCTGATCGCCGAATGCTGTCCCTCATACATCTCAGGACGTTACGATAGATGTCTGCCTTGACAGTCCTATCATGAAGGCTAATTTCTGCTGCAGAACCATGAGAATGTTAAAGAAAGCAATGTACAAGCTCCTGGTGCGCACCTTGTCCAGTTTTGTTAACTGCGGACTCTTCCACTGTGATAACTGCCGTTTCTCTTGGAGGTAAACACAGTCCAATGAGAAATCGCGAACATTTACCAGTATCCACATAAACATGTGTAACAAGTCACCAGACATCCTAACTCATTACAGTTATTGCTTTTACGTGCTGCATGCATGTGACCATAATGCGCTTTGTGCACACTAACCATGAACGGTCTTGGAATTTTTTGATCAACCCTCACATTTTGTGCAGACATAGATAATGAGTACATGCAAGATGCATGGTACGTATGATGTTTCTATTTGTATATGTTTTCCATAGATTTTCCCTTAAAATAATATACGCCCTGTTGTTGTCAGTTTGTGCTTCTGGTCCTACTATTTTGTGGTTGTCAGCCCAGGTAGCTCACTTGATAGAGTGTGTGCACCATGTACTAAGGTTAAATCCTTACTGCAGTGGACTGGGTTTCATTCAAGACTAGGCTCTTTGCCACCTCATATCCCTGTCTCTTTTCAACTGTCTCTAGAATAAAAGCCCAAAAAAGATCCCAAAATAATCATTATTTTCTGGTTCTCTACAGCAACCAAGTTCTTGAGTTCAGAACAGTGAAATGGTTTATATTTAGGTTTGTAAACCAGAAATTGAACCAATTTGGGGTCGGTTGGAATTCTCCTAAAGTTCATATATTCAGTTCATGGCATCGATCTTTCTGGATATGATGTCCAAGCTGGCCAGAATCAGATGTTACTGTGTTGTTTTGTGCATTGAATGAATAGTGATGCTCTGCTGGTGTCTTGCTAAGTTAGTGCAGTCTGACAGGGATTCAGTGCCAGAGTCCTATCACCATGTGAAGGGGAGCCTGAGGGCTGTAAGCAGGGAATGACACTGCAGTCCAAACCTGAAAAAATACAAAACATACAGTATGAACTGTCAGGAAATGCTAAAACATACACATGAAATCAAGTTGTGCTAGTCTATCCAATGCAAATATTACACATACAGACAATCTTTTAATTATATTACAATTCTCTGTAAAACGAAGTCGGTAACCAATTGCTAAAGTACAGTACTTTAGTACAATTCTGTGGTACTAGTACTTGAGTGTTTCCATTTTACGCTACTTCATACTACTAAATGTAGTTTTTACTCCACTGTGTTTATCTGACAACTGTTGTTAATGTTCACTTTTAAAATTAAGATTTTATATCACAACTTACTATAAGCCTTATACTTAAGTGCCATGTCCAAAATATTGTGTGTGTGGAAGTCACCTCTTCTTGTGTGGCAGTGAACTGAAACGCTGGGTCAGAGGCAAATTTACAGTGACGTTTGAAATTAATAAAGGAAATTGAGATTCATTTATACATGCCGGCCTCAGCAGGCACATCAGCAAAACTGTCAAGCAGAGGTCACATACTGTATATCCATGCTTCCTATGGAGGAGGCCCCAAGCCAAGTAGAAAATTGCTTATTTTCCAGCTCCAACAGGATGTAGTATTCTCTGCGGCCAGCAACAGACATCTAGTCCTATGTAAAAGCAATAGATCAACACTTTTAACAGAGCTTGTCAGAGCCTGTTTCTGTGGAGATCAGTGAAAGCGCTGACAACCAAACATTGAAAACGTCACTGTGATAGTGCATAGAAGATATATCAAAACTGCACTGTTTGTGGATTTGGTTTAATGTTCTTAGAGCTGATGTTAGGCAGCAAATATCAATTACTGTGTATGACTATATTTCTGAGAATGAGACAATAATCTAATGTCTGTAAATATGGAGCTGGAATCCAGATGTAGTTAGCGTAGCTTAGCATAACATCTGGAATCAGGGTTCAACAACTAGCCTGTTTCATCCACTTCAAAAACATCTGATGAAAACATCAACAAACAAAACATAAAATCAACAAATTGTGGTTCTAGCAGGGATTATACAATGGAACTATTTATGATAAGTAACAGCTTGGTACAATGACTTCTTGGAGTCTTAATGTTTCCCACAGGTTCTTGGTGGATTGATAAACTGCTGTGCATCTCAAAATAACAGGCTCAAGTCTTTATGCTAAGCTAAGCTAATTTCCTTGTAGCTTTCAGAAATTCAGCTTACTTGTTGAGGATTTCCACTCAGAAATGTAAATTATGTTTTTTGTGTTAGTGTAGCTTAGCATAACATCTGGTACGCTCTAAGTCAAAAGCATCTGATGAAAACATCAACAAATAAAACATAAAATCAACAAAGTGTGGTTCTAGTGGGGGTTATGCACTGGAACTACAGTATTTTTTAATGAATAACAGCTTTATGCAGTGACTTCCTAGAGTCTCAAAGTTCCCCACAAGTACTGGGTTGATGGATGAACTTTTGTGCATCTCAAACCAACTTCTAAGTCAGGCTCCAGTCTCTATGTTAAGCTAATTTTCTTGTGGTTTCTTGCAGATTCAGCTTACTTGTTGAGGATTTGCACTCAGTAGGGTGCATTAGGTTTTTTGTGGTTCTGTAAGGAGTCATCCAAAGATACATCACCATATCATGAGGGTTATTACAGTTTTAATTGGGACATCAAATGGTTGTATGGAGTTTAAAGATGTGGGCATTTATCATGTGGGAGGATTGAATGAAAGAAGATTCAAATTGCATTATGGGAAGTGTAGAATCCTTCATAGAGATGTCACACTAATTTTCCAGGGAACCCTGTTAACAAACAGACATGTGGGTGATATCCTTTTCTAACCCTTGCAAAGTAAGCAATACATTTCCCAATATATTGATTATTTCCATTATTTATCCGTGATAATCCAGATGGTTTACCAATTATGATGACTGACAGTTAACGTGAGGAAAATATGCTGTTTTGCTACTTGTATGTATGCAACAAAGAAGTTTTTCAGTTTTCCAACCATCCATTTAGTGCTGTCTCTCCTTTCTCTGTGGCTACATCCTTGTGTTTAGTACACTGCAACACTCTTAAAATGCATCTCCAGTGTCCCTGACCAAGCTCTTCTATGTAGTAAATGAAGGATCAAGGTGGAGTCTGCGATTTCGGAGAACAATTGTTGATATTTATCTGGTTAGGCATGTTTTAGATAGTTAACACCTGCCAGGTTTACCACCACATAACCCTTTACCCCCCATCTCTCTTTACTATTCCCTTTGTGTTGTGCATGAGCATGAAGGACACACTAGAAAGTGTTATGTCAATTGGTCCAAGCCACTTTGTTTGTTTCCTATTAACAGAGCCAGGAATATGTTTATTTTGTGAGCACATACAGAATGGACAGCTAGTGAACCGCAAGTTGATTTAGATTAGAATTGCATACTCCACCTTGAAAATTAAAGCATCATATATGACCACATAACACCCACTTTCTCACCCTGTATTCTGCACACAGTTGAATAACACTGCATTGCTCTGACAAACTATACTGCACCGGGAGTAGCAACAATGCAATTTGAATTCTTTCCCCGGTGAAGTTGTTAGTCATTTTCTAAATTACAGACTTTGAAGTCGTTTCCTCATCACCAACAATCCATCCTTCCCTCCCTGATGAGCTCAAAGAGGCTTAATTTCCTCTCCAGAGTGGCTCCCTCTTGGGTCATTGGACACAACTATCATTGTTTCTTATCCACATCGCAGTTTGGTGCCACAGTCGGCCTCGTATGATTACACGGATTAAACATAGAACTCCTTCATCCCAAATCAATGTATATTTTATACTCCACGGGGAGAACATAACCGAGTTACAGCTTTTCCTTTGTGTTTTCCCTCCAATGGCAGAGGTAGTGTTTTCATTTCTCCTTTTTCATTTCCTGCACGTCTCGCTGTCGTATGAAAAATGAAATGAAAACTTTTCCTGAATTCAGCACGGCTTTAATTGAATTTTTCGTTTCTTCAGATTCAATTGCATAAATAAAGCTGGTGGGCAGCTTTAAACTGATCTGCGGTCGACTGCACACAGCAATCATATTCCTGTTTTTATAAGTTGAATATGCTGCTCAAGAAAAAGTCGTTTTAATGCTTTATTAAATCTACTCTGCTTCAACAGGAGCTGTTCAGAAAATGCAGTGCTGACCTTTGCTGAAAAAACAGCAATGTTGTCTAGTCTGACCTCAACCTGTTTTTCTTTATATCACAGTTTAGGAGGAGATTAGGATATCAGTAGGCTTTATAATGTGGACAAACATGGCTCACAAAGATGTGTAGCCTGCTTTCATATGGTCCGTCTTGCACAAAATTCGACTGCCCATACTTTGACAATACTAAATTTTGGATTTTAGCAGTTGTTATTTCAACCTGAGCAAAAGAAAGACTTGTTGTTGAAGTGACATTTCAGTTTTCAGATTTCTAGTATCTATCCATGCATTTATTAGGAAGGCTGTGTTACTCAATACTGAAAAATACAAGTAGAAAGTAGAAAATATGTTCTTTATGAACGCTTTCAATTGATTTGTCTCTTTTTTGCTGTTTATTTTCATTTTTTAGGTTGTACATAAATATGTGCTACTGATTCTTACATATTGTACCGAGGCCTGCATATTTCTGATACTCAAAACCGGTCTCTTAATGTAACAAAGCAAAACTTAATGTGGAGATTATATTGCCGATCAGGCATAACATTATGACCACCTGCCTAATATTGTGTTGGTCCCCCTTATGTGGTCAAAAATGCTCTGAACCACTGGGCATGGACAAGAGGACCTCTCAGGGTGTCCTATGGGGTCTGGCACCAAGACGTTGGCAGTGGATCCTTTGGGTACTCTGGCTTGTGCAGTGGGGCCTCTGTCAATCCAACTTGTTCCACTGCATCCTGTTGATGCTTGATCAGAATGGGGTCTAGGAAGTTTGGAGGTCAAATCAACATCTTGGGCCATTGTCATGTTCCTCAAGATGTTCCTGATTGTTTGATGTTTTTGCCATGTGGTGGGGTGCATTTTCCTGCAGGGGTAGGTCAGTGATATTTGGGATTGCCATTTGCATGAGGGAGTGTGTTTATTTTGGTGTCTAAGTCTCATCAACACGGATGCCAAAATCCAAGGTTTTCCAGCAGAACAGCACATAGTACCAATATGATCAATGTTATTCACTTCACCTGTCAGTGGTCATAATGTTGTG